>KK117857.1:260521-277517 GCA_000611955.2 Stegodyphus mimosarum | reverse complement strand
GTCTCCATATCTCACCTGAAATGTTCTTTTTTCAGGTATGAAATGATTAGTTTTATGAAGCTGTTAGGGAGGAGGGATTTGAAAACATGTAAATAATCTTTCGTGCCAAATGCTAAGTAGGCTGCAAATCCAGATTAATAAGTGAAAGCATAAGGGATGTACTCTACCAGATTTAAGATTTGATGTGTTTTTCAGTGCCATTTCCTAAAGCCAAATTGAGAGTCTCCGATCTAATCAAGTCGTTCAAGATGTTCAATTAGTCTGTTATTTAAGATTCTCACAAAACATTTCCTATTGTATGCAATAAGATAACTGGGTGACAACTTGAAGTTTGGTTTGGATTTTTCCAGGTTTTAGTATGGTCGAGTTTTTTCATTGCTAAGTAAAGTAACACAGCCTGATGCAGGCGTCAAATCTTTGTAAGCTGCATTATACGCCAGCGTAGAAAGGCCTTTCAGTATTTGTCTGTTTATTGTGTCGTATAGCCTTTAGCCTTTAACTTTTTAATTTTGAGCATTTTGATTATTCTATGAATTTCCTCTATGGAAGTGGCCGAAATGAAGTTTCCATGTATTCTTTCTTTGATGTGAGACACAGAATTATTAATTTCTTCATCATGGGAATTCTTTACTGAAGGGTTAGCTTTAAAATGCTCAGCAAATTCAGTTGCCATGGTATTTGGTATTTCCTTTTCTGAATGGAAGGTTAGGCTCGTGTGATTTATTGAGGATACTTGATTGGTTCTTTCTTTTCTGATGAAGTATAAGATTTTCCAAACATCGTTGGGCAAAATTTCAATATTTTCTAGGAGAGTCCTTAGAATCCCTCGTCTTTCCTAACGGTACTTTGAAGTACCACTTTGTATTTCTATGGTGAGATAATTAATTACCTCTGGTTTTAGTGACAGGATCCTTGGTGATCTTCTATTATTTTCTGACATGGTTTCTATCTTTAATGAGGTCTGTAATGTTAGCGGGGAGTGATAAGCAGTGACATTTCTAGTTGCAGTAGCTATTTTTAAAGCTTCTTGAATTTTAGAGGGGAGCCGATAAATTTCATTTTCAATGTCTGCGCAGTGCTGCGAGACTGCATTACAGGAAATTCTAGCTAAGTGTTCAATAAATTTATCCCAATTAATTTTTGTTCGAGATCTTTTGGGAGGAGGGTAAAAGCTATAGAAGTCAAATATAATCAGAATAAAATTGTTCCTGCAGTGTTCAATGTTTGAATAGCTCCTTTAATGTAGATTATCTCTTGTGGAGGTTTGTTCTCTAATGGGCAATAACCCATAAACGTTTGCAAGATATCGTCATCCATCGCCTAGTATCTGACTAACACATCTGCTCGCACCTTATAACAGTTTTCTCTAGGTGGATATCAGTGTTATCAAAACTATTCTCACCAAACTGTAGCGTTCTGAACTGCAAATCTTCGTTCTCAGTCAAAGCAATCTCGACACTTTCCCACACACATTATAAGGTATTTCTCCCGCGTTCTTTGTATTCCTTCGTGGTGTAGTGCTCAGCACGCTGGGCGCGTATTCCAGAGGTCCGTGGTTCGCGTCCCGGCGAAGACTTTGCTCATTTTCCCCATCTCCCGCTTCAAAAAATACCAAATGTCTCTACAACTTAAGTGACCAACTCGTGATTTCCCAGTCTGGCTCCAGAAGCTCAGTAGTAGGGGAGGAGGATGAAGATGAATGTCTGCTAGACTGATAGGTTGATACTTTTGTTATTATCCTGGAATGCAACGGAGAATTCCCATACCTGCTCATTCCAGATTCCTGAGAGAATCCCGAATTGGGCCTAACTTCTGAAAAAGTCCATAAACAATTTTCTCTATATGAGGTTAGGCTGAGGTGGAAGAAACTTTGAAGCCCTTTGTGTCATGCGAGAAAATGCCAAGTTTGGATGGAACTGTAGAAGGGTCTGTTATCGGGCACTGGTGAGCTGGTCACGTGGCCTAACACAGCGAATCCAGTGTCATGAAGGACGTAGCTTACCAACTACTGCATTAATGAAGAGATACATACACGTAATACAAAATAAATACATGAGAGAGACAAAAATTGCTTTTGTCCTAAAATTGCTTGATTTGTCTGAATTCGAGAAAATGACCTTTAAAAATGTTCGTAAAAACATTTCTAAAAACTGCAGGAGTGGAAACCAACTGTCGTATTTAAAGCGAACGAGAAGGGCGGATCTGATGGCAAATATAGTAATGAAAATTTCAAAGATAATAGAATTTTAAAAGCATAAGGAAGGACAGGATTGGTCTTGACTGGATGTATGATATGATTTTTGCCTGGATTGGACTGGACTGACTTGTTCAGTCATTAACAGAACGAGATAAAACTTTGCGCACGGGAAAAGCTTCAAGAAAATACAATTCGCCAATGGAAGAAGCTATTTGGATAATTTCTGAAGACTCTAATCCGAAATTATGATTAAATTTCCAACTATCATTAGCTATTGAAAACTTGTTAGTTTCTCCTATTCATAATTTTCATTTTGGGACCGCAAAAACTGTCCAAAATATTTCTTCCTTTGGTGAACTGGAATTTCCTGAAGCCTTTCACAAAGGTTTATCTTAGTGGGTTGGTGATTTTAAGTCCAATCCAATCCTTTCTAATGCTTTTAAAATTTCCTTAACTTAATTTTTAAATTTTAATTAATATTTCTGCCGAAAGATGGTACTATCTTTACTGCTGTCGGATATATATATATGACCACCTTTGCTCCTGAGGAAGAGAGACCTGTACATATTTGCCAACGAAATCGACTGATTTCTTGACTAAATCTGCACAAAACACAAGGTTGTTTGTTGCTTTGCTAATTCTATGTTTCACTTTGATGTATTTTTCTTCTGCTTTGACTAATGCTTAGTCTAATTTTGTTAAGATTTGCAGCCGTGTTTGCAAACGCCTTTTCTATTTAAACTCTATTTTAGAAAAACTGAAAATGCAAGAACTGATAGTAGTTATTTCATTATTTCCTGAGTAAGAGCTATGTAATGATTACTTTCGGCACTGTATTTACGCAAGTGGTGGGTTTTAGCTGTTTGAACTTTCTTAAGTTATACAACAAACTATGACACATACGGGGTGTATAAGATAAGGGATAAAGTATTTGATTGATTATACTTTCTATAATCTTCTTGACAAATCTTAATGGCAATTTTTGCGGTAAGAGCGATACCTTAAAATAATAAATTCAGTACTGTTAACAGAAACATATTTGGTACTCTTTATAATATATTACCTTAACCTTTTAGAATGTTGCACATTAAGTATTAACAGCAAACTCACCATTTATGACATTTGTTTATTTCAAATGTCTCATTCACTGTCTTTTATTTTTTATCAGTTTTGCGGATTCTTCGTCATTAAATGAATACAAGTCTTTTCATTTCCCACCTGACTGCTCAGAGACGATCTTGATCTAATTAACTTTTATCCCTATTAAGTACCACTCTAGGGATATCAAACTTTTACCTCGCCTTTTAAAAACTTTCTCATTTAAGACGGAGGTTCTTATCTTCTGCTTCTCCTCTTTCAAGCTGTAAAAGGCAATGTAAACCAAATCTTATTTTATAATTGTAAGGTGTCAAAATTCGTATTTTGAACAGTGTAATTAGGCGGTGTGATATATTCAGTGTAATATATTCGTATTACACTGAATATATTACACCAGAATATATTACATCGAACAGTGTAATATATTCGTATTTTGAACAGTGTAATTTATGTTTGTGTTGCTAATAAAAATTGGTTTGCTGTTAATTTCCGTACGTTATTTCGAATAGATATTAAAATTCAATATATTGAAGCTAAAGCTGCAATTAATTTTTAAAACTTTTTAAGTCGTATTTTAGTTACAAATATCATTTAATATAATTTTGCAATTAATTTTAAGCTTGTGCTAAAATAGTGTTCGATAAAATAAACAGATAAAAAACAACAGTTCCGAAATTTTTATTTCTCTATTACTAAATCAATGAATCATCAGCTTTGAAATAATGTTATTTATGGCAGTCATGGTGTTGGTGAATTCCTAGAGTGTTTTCAAATGTATAACTCCGAAACCTTGTCTACGCACTTATCAAAGCGCTTAAAGAACATCCGTGGTATAAGACACAATCTGGGTGCATATGATTTGATAATTTATGCCTCAGACTGCCTTAAGGAAAGCTTAGTAGATAAGCTACACACAGTAAACTTATTTTTGATTTTCGTGGTAAAATCGGAATTAAAGTTAATGCACGAAAAACAGTCTATCAAACTTTTACTTTGAGTCAACAACTAGCGGATATGCCTGTATTGTATAGAGTTTAGGTAACAGAGTCTAAGAATACCAAGTACATCAGCAATGCTTTTGACAAAAAAAGAAAACTAGTATGGAGTAAACAAGTTTATGATGTGACGGGAGAGAATGAGGATGAGATTCGGCGTCCTAAAGAGATTGTCTGGAATTCGATAAGACTGTATCAGAGAGGTTCTGTATCTGATGTATAACTGATACATGAAACATATCTTAACATTCCTCTCCGAGGTTTTGGTAACCTACAGTGATAAAGTAATGTCGCTAATGCAAAGAAACAAAACTGAACGTTTGAGATTGATTACAACTGCGATAGAAACTATAGAAACATTTTAGATATTTACTAAAAATAAATTTTAAAAAGGATTATCAATTAGAAGGTCTTGTGACTATATGAGAATCTGATACGAATACCATCTAACACACTTTGAAGCAATTTTGACTTGTTACATGAAAGATGACTAAAATCACACACCAGAGATTTACAGAAAGTAAAGATATTAAACAATAGTTTAAGGCTTATGCATAAACTTTAATTATCAGTCATAAACATTCACTGATAATTTGAGTGGAGGGCATATTACATCTCACGGACGAAGCTCAGGAAGGACAGACAAGTGAAATTGTTTTAAAGTCCTTACCTTTGAAACCTCTTTGCATATCTTTATTCCTTGGAACCAATGCCACTTCTTTCGACGGAAAAATAGAAACTATCAGATTGATAGCATGGTTTCTAATAAGAAGCAAAAATCTTTGAAAAGGGAATTTTTTCAAAATGTATGCCAGGAAATCACACTCATGTGTAAAATGAAGGCGACACGAAGCCGTCATGTGTTATCTTTGAAGTTATATGGATTGAATGCACACAGAAAAGATTATTTCTTAATAAAATTTATTTTCCAAAAAGAAACACTTCACAGGTCTGGAACGTTTAACAAAATACTCTTACTTCTCTTTGTCAGTGCGACAGAACACAATCAGCAATTCCCACTTCAAACTACTAAGAACGTTAAGCACAAGACAATATTATTGTGTGCGTACAGGCTGGTAATAGAATGTATGCACACAGAACTTATGATAACTTAATAAAATTTATTTTATCAAAAGAAGCACTTTGCAAATCTGGAACGTTCGACAAAAGTAATCATGCAGCTCATCATAAAGTACAATCAGAAATTACACTTCAAGCTACTAAGGACGTTAATCACAATGCAATGCAAAGCACATCTAAAAAGCGAAGCTCTCTCAGATATTTCAATACTCCGGATTCAGCTCTAAAATAATAACAACTGAGAGCAGATAAAATCAAGTCAAGATGATCATTGGTATATATCGCGAAGCGCGACGTCACAGGTTTCTATAGGACTGAGAGCAGATGCCCTCTCCGATCTTATATAGTTTTCATTCAACTGCCAAAAATCTATGGTCAATTCCATTTCTCGAAATTAGTGGAAGGCATATACGGTTAAAGTTATATGTAAGGGCTGGTTGCAGCTGCAAATATAGATTAATTTCAGTTATTCAATTGCAATACACATTGCAATTATACAGGAACTGGAACCAAATATCTCCAAATGGTTGCTAATTTTGCGACTTTTGGCGAATTCTCGCCACACTTAGCGATAAAAATTAGCCTGCAAAACCATCGCCATCCTGGCGATATCTCTCCAATTTAGAGAGACAGCCGTTACTCATTATTAAATAGATTTACCCCTGTATTCTTATTTTTTCGCCAGAGCATCGTCTCTTTAGATTTTCATGTTACATTATATAAAAACAAGAAGTGTAGTTTCACATATAATTTCACTAAAATTATATACATCTGTACAAAATTCGCAACATAGCCCCTTCCCAATTACTGCACATCCCGGGCAGTATAATCCATAGATAGGAAGCCTTAACTACAACTAAGGAAAATCAGGCCACTACTATAATAATTTCAATAAATAACAAATCTAACACAGCGTCAACAAATAAATGCATAAATTTACAAATTTATGCACAGATTGGACAATGGTCTTTGTATACTATCTGCTTTATATACACTATTCGGACTACCTACTTTGGCCATAATAAGGGTAGCCCGTCGTAATGAACGACTTTGAATTTTATGACTTAAGATTCGAAATACGACTTTATTCAGCCTGTTTCAGACAATATAAGGACCGTCCTAAGGTGACTTTAGCTTAGAAGATCATCCGTTCCGCCGAATCAGATTCCATAACCACACCTTATCACCTTCGTTCAATATGAAAAGCCTCAGATGCGTTAATTTGTCATAGTGCTGTCAATGTAATATTTTAACTTTCAAGGTATAGTCATCGTGTTTATCTATTGTGCATATTCAATTAATTTTCTAACACTTAAAATGTCGTCTATCATCTTAACTTGAGCATTATGGGCAGGGCCCTCCAACCAGCTCGGGATGTTGATCTAACGCGCCAGTTGGACAGAATGTGGTACGATATCCCTCAGGAGGACATTAGCAACCTATCAATCGATGCCAAGCCGAATAACTGCTTGCAAAAGGGCGAGAGGTGGACAAACGCGTTACTGACTTTTTCACTTTGTGAATCTCTATCGCGTCAATAAATCATCCAATTTTTCTCTAACTGTAATCATTTGTTTTTCTGTACATGTACATGACTTCTGCCGATTTTCGTCCCATTCGGATAACTCCTTCTTGGTGCGTCGTTTTTTTTTGTTTAAAGAATTCATCATACATAACTGTAATTGTATGAATTTGCTAGCATTTTATTTTCATTTACTGCGTTGTTCGATGAAGTAAAGTTTTACTTAGAGCGACGAAATATCAATTTTTTTCGTACCAGAAGTTATGCTTTTACATTCGTGACAATGTTTCCTGTTCTGTTGCTGATCATGTTGTTGTATTACACTTAGAGCAAAGCTCATTTTTGTAACATTATGGTTATTCACGAATAAAAGCATAATTGTTTTTAATCTTCACGTATTTTCGCATCCGTATACTTGCCCAGGTACACTGTCAAGGAGTTTAAGTTTGTAAAAAAAATTACAGGCAATTTAATGCGTAAATTTATTTAGGCAAATTCACAGGCAATTTAATGCGTAAGTTTAACTAGGAAAATTCACAGGGAAAGTATTTTAAATATTTCTTCTAGTAAATGGACTACCCTTGAGATTTTTGCTACTAGAATCAAACATTAGTCTACATTCAGAGCCGAGGGATAATGTTCTGTATATGGTTACAGATGCTGTAGGGGAAATTTAGAAATTAGAGTTTAGGGCCAGAAATGGACATAACTGAATAATTAAGTCAAGTAACATAAATGCAAGACTCATATAATGTTTTTGGTTCGCATCTGTTTTAAAATGAATTTACTATATAAATTATAATGTAACTAATATCAATAACAGTTCACTAATGCTTTTATAACTTTTCTTTTCTTTCAACGGAGCAAAATCATGGGTATTCTTATAACCTTTTATTTATGTCACTCATGGCACTTCTCCCTACTATCGGAAGTTTGTTACTGATTCTTGACTTACTTCCTGATAAGCTATTAAGTTCAAATTTTGCATAAATAACGCTTGTGGATGACAATGCAATATGCTGAAGCGATGTTTTCAAAATCTTTAGATTTTTGAAATTTAATATTCAAACGATTTTGAGCACATATCTTTGTTTAATAAACATACTAAAAATCTCAGAAATTTACTGTTTGCATCATTGTATAGAGCGAAAACAATCTTTTAAATTAAATTTGGATCACATTTTTAACGCCATTTCTAATCTTTTGGCAAATTTTCAAGAAATTGCTCGGTTTTTTTCGACCATTTGACGTTTATTATTTTGAAATTTATACATCTGAAAATGAATAGGCTACAAAATTTTGAACTTTTCACATATTAATAAAACAGATTCTTAGGCCTCTTTTAAAAAGAAAATGATAGAAAAATATGAATTCAGCGATTTTCCACTTTTTTTTAATATTGCAGGAATGTTATGACGAAGGCTTCTTTATTTGACATTTCTGAGAAATGTAGTCTCAAGGCTATAATGCTGCTGCGTCATAAATGAAATCTGAATTTCAGAAGAATATTTCATTTTAAAAACTGATTTTCTTAGTGTTTTTATAATAGATTACATTTTATTCTTTTAAGAGACATTAAAATTCTAAGTAATTTATAATATTATATTCTTTTATGGGACTTTAAAATTCTAACTTATTTATAATATTACATTCTTTTATGGGACTTGAAAATTCCAATATTTAAAAATATATCTGTTACAAAGATTCTAAATGTTCAAAGTTTAAGGAAGAATCTATTCATCTTCTTCTAAAAAAATGATTGATAAAAAAAATTGATACTCACTTTTAATTATTATTTAACTAGCAGCGTTTTTATAACTTCTTTTTAATTCGTTTATCGTGTTTGTCACTACGGTCAAAATCTGGCCCTCAATTATTTAAAATAATATTTCCTAATAATATATCCAAGCCAAATTTTTCCAGCTCACTCACTTTAGATGACAATACCATGTGGCCCACACACTCATTGTAGGCGGCAATACAATGTGAATTTTGACCACACACAATGCATTGCTGGTGACAATACAATGTGGCCCACACATTCATTGTAGGTACAATGCATTCGCTTCAAAATTCGATATGGAATATAAAAAAATTAATATTAAAACTATTTTAGCACAAATCTTCGTTTAACAAACGAATTAGTAAATTCCTTTAAAGGAAGCTTATTAAACCTATGAATTTTCAGAAATTGCTCAACTTTTCGATCATTTAACGTAACAAAATTGTTGGAAGTGAAAAAACAAATTCTTAGGTTTCTTAAAAGAAAAATTATCAAAAATATTAATTAATAAAAGTTAATTTTCATAGCTGAAAAATTATTTTTCAGCTGAGTAATTCAATTGGCAACGTGCCATTAAACAGAGTTGCCTCAGGTGGATTTGCGAAATATTTTGTAGGAAACTAGAATGAATATACATTTAGACTAACATGGGAACTTTATATATCTTCTCTATATTTGAAAACTGAAAAAAATATGTAAGGTAGTGGTATAAAAATATTTAATATTTTAAATTTAGTCGTATTGTGAATTAAATACCTTTTGATTAATCCAACCTTATTTAAAAAATGAAAAATACACTATTCTTAAGAATAATATAATTTCTAATATAATCTAATCTAATATTAATAATAGACAAAGTACATATTACCGAATGGCAAGAGACTCGAATGAAAAGTGAAACAACATATTTACAGTGGACGACATTTAAAGTCACACAAAATTGTATTTCGATCCATGTAGCGCTTTTGGGATTCGTGATATAAAATTTTAGAAGAATTTTGTAAAGCGAATTAATTAACCTCTTGTTCCGATGCAACTCTATGACAAATTCGTTTTCCTTTTTTAGTATATTAATTATTTTATGAGTTTCAAATAAAAGTTTATTTTATTAAAACATTTTAGTTTGTTTTATTTAAAATGAATTTACCTGATACAATTTCCTCATCTGCTGCACACTTTTCCCGGTTCTGGTAGCTAGCTATTCTAAACTCACACTATGAGTAATTCAAGAGGTAACTAAAATTTCAGTATTGAGTAAATTAAAAAAATCAGTCATTAAAGTTTTGAGAACACTCTGTAAAAATAATGTGTACGTGACAAAGAGAAAAAAATCATAAATTCATAGAATTTGAAAATTTTAATTACGGAAGGAAAAATAAAAATTTTCAAGTTAAGAATCATTATGAAATTAGTACAAGTTATATTCAGCGCAAAGTTACTGAAGGGAATTTTGTTGAAAATTTGTGACATTTGTATTAATTTTGTTTCGCTAAAAACTTCGCTTATCACGTGCATTAATACGTATCATTGGCATTGATTTTA
Source organism: Stegodyphus mimosarum (assembly GCA_000611955.2). Taxonomy (NCBI): domain Eukaryota; kingdom Metazoa; phylum Arthropoda; class Arachnida; order Araneae; family Eresidae; genus Stegodyphus; species Stegodyphus mimosarum. The sequence goes on along the minus strand of KK117857.1, from coordinate 267,300 downwards.
ATACGTTTAATTACAATTTGAAATGGTTTTGCGAAACTTATTAAAATTCTGTGCTGTCACAGTTTCATAAGCCCGAGATAAAAATTTAGCTGTAAATTATTAAATAAAAGACTGAAACTTCCGACGTACATCTAAATTTAATAAGCCTATGGGAAAATGTTCATCCCTTCTAAAATCAGACTTAATTCGTTTTTGCTTGAGTGCCTGTTACGAAATGATTTAATACTTTTCAAGAAATTGCAGACTTGAACCTCAGTGCAATAACCAAGAGTGACTGCCTTTACCATTTGAAAAGTGTTTTATAATAATGTGTTACCTGAGACAATAGATGCACGCTCTCAGGGCATTATGATCGTATTTCAATCCACTATAAAAAGCGAAATTCTATGCTCTTCGTATAACGAAAGGATGTTATTGCCTTTCGTTGTTTCACATTAGTCATTTTGATAGCAAATCACCTCAATGGTTTTGAATTCAGAAGTCGGCGTAGCTTGAGACTATCTGGCACATTATTACGATTTGCTGTAATAAAGGTAAATATTTAGAGGTATGCAGATTCAGGTGTCATCAAACAATTTAAAGCTTTATCTGAGTTCATTCTGTCTGAAGATGTTCTTCTTTATAGCAGTTGCTGATACGTTATTCGCTTGCGAATAATACCTTCTAAAGACCTGAATGACTTTAAAAATGCCTTGCCAACAAATTGTGGACTAATGAATTTTTCTAGCTAGTCTTGCAGCAGACATTTTCCAACTGTACTCAAAGTGTAACTACTCGCAATGTACCTTAGATTAAATTTAAATTTATTCGTAATTTTTTAATTCTTTTTCACTTTTAATTTATGTATACCGTAACTGGAGCAATGTGTTTTAGAAACCGTAAAGAAAGGTTTTAAATATAATTGTTATAGACTTCGAATATCCGATTAACATAGATAACAAGATACGTTGATATTAAAGGATTAAAAGTAATCCTGTTAGATTTCATTTTTAAGTAACTTGGTTAATTTATGAGTTAAAGGAAAGCATTACCTTGAAACGCGTTCAGGAAATGGGTTTCGGAGGTCTAAATTAATTTGAATACAACCTCAATTTAGCAGCCTACTGCTTTATGAATTATGAATTACCAAGGCATGATTTTCTCCTTAAATCAACTGCATTTAAATTTGTTACTTAATTTTTAATATATTCTGTCTGAATTGTCACTTTTTCACTTTGAGTTCTGTAAGTTGTCAGTTAAACAAAACCAAATCCGTTTACTAATGTCATGTCTAGGTTAACCGTTTGAAGCGCGCGATATTATTTTTATAATTTTTTAACTAAAAAATTTTAGAAGTCGCATTGTGAAACCAGCGCGAGTCTAGGACTTTAAACTTACTTACGTAGTACGAAAAAAAAACTTGCCTTTTTCGGGGCGCAATTCAAATAAACGACGAAATTTGCGAATTAAAAAAAAAACCTGCATTTAAGAATTGCATTATATATAAATTTTTCACCTTATTTTACAAAGTAAATCGTCAGAAAGAAATGAAAATTTATGCAATTTTTCTATAGCAGTAAAAACATGAGAACCTACATAATAACGACGTCCGCATGAATGGATAAAAAACTCAGTAAGGGAAGGATTTAAAAAAAACTCAGTGTTTCTTTTTAAGTCAAAGACCTTGTGGGGTTTTACTTATTCAATTCTAAAGTTCTAGCTTAGAACCCCACGAACACTAACAAGCGAATAATCGCTTAAGTGTGTGAACAAAACACGTAAGACTTAAAGGGGGTTTACAACCCTTTACTTTTCAGTATATTTACAATCAGTTCCTACTTGGAACTTTACACGAAGCCTCCACTCGGGCTTGAACTTAAATAATAACAAATTTAAATTAAACTAGCTTAACTAAGCTATTTGAAATGTATAGCCGAAGCTATCAGAAACCTAACTAGTTGGAGCCTAAGTATTAATTAGTCGGCAAAGCCAAGCAAGTGCCTAAGGTATGGCCGAGCGTCGTAACTAAAAGAGAAATTAGCCAAGGTCAAACGCGTGCTTGTCAGGGAATCAGACTCTCTCTCTCGAAGTCGCTGAAGTATCGACTTAAATAGTACTCTTTTTCATTTGCATTAACTGCGTTTCTGAAATTACATTCTGACAGGAAATTGTAAGCTGAAATTAGAATAAGATAGGAAAGATATAAAACTTAAAATAACTGTTAATAAACTTACGATAAACCTTACAAACTTTTCTTTTTTGGTGACAGCATATTTTGCTTTTTGGTACATGCATTAGGCCCACATTGCAAGTTTCGCACATGTATCTTGTTCTATGAGGTTTCTCCCTTGTGCTACAAAATGTACCGCCGGGATTTGCATTTTACTGGGATATGTCCAGCGTTATTTAGTATCTTTTTGTCTGGTACTTGAAATTTGTGGTTTTTTATGTTAATAGGAGGGGCTCGGTATTTTTGGCTTTGATACGGATATTTCGTTTTCTATTCGTATTTTGTCCCAAATATTTATAAAATATTTTAAATTTAAATAAAACTTTTACTAGATTTCAATTTTTAATTATAGCAAAGTACATTTACATTATCTTTAAACCATACAAGAAATTTGTAAAATCGCATTACTAGTGTAGGAAGCAAGCATGTTGAGCTCAGAGAAATTTCTCTGGAAATGAAAGACCTTTTCACTGGGTAGGGGCATTTATTGTTCAGTAATAAAATAACTCTGGGGTTTCAAAGCCCCTTATCTATATCCGGGTAAAAATGCACATTCTTATTTGAAAAGCAGCAAACACTATTGTGAAGAGCAATGGTTTCAAAGCGCGATCACTGAGCCTCTAAAGTATAGGTTCCCAACCTTTTTTGAACTGGTGCCCCCTTTTCTATTGAATATTTCCATACCGCCCCCTACCACTCCAGAGAAATAAGAGCGTACGTAATGCATGGTGAAAACAAGAATTAAATAAAAAAAATTACTAATAGATAGAATATTGTTGGAATTGAAACGCTACTGAATTCTTCTTTATTTAAAAAGAGAAATGAAAGTTTTAGCTTACCTGTTATAAGGACAGGCAGGGTTTTTTATGATACGAAGTAATCCATAATAAACTGTTGCTTTCTAAATAAGTAAATTGACAGTTTCAGGGAACAATCAAAACGCATACTTTATTACATTAAGTATTTTTATTAAAATTTAAAGACAATTTCTAACTTAACTAATGAAAAGGCTGAATTTGATACATTTTAAGGAGCTTGTTAATATCAGGCTCGATTTTACTTAAAAACAATCGTAAGTTGCCGAGCTCAGTAACATGGAGCCGATTTCTCGTTTTCGTTACCAATGTTGCTACAGCACTAAATCCACGTTCTGCTAAAAATGAAGATAGGAATGCTATCAGAAATTGTTGGACAATCGACCATAATCCTGAATACAGTTGCGAAATCGACTTCTGCAGCCAAAATTCTTGGTAGCCATTCTTGAATTTAAATTTTATTTCCTCATTTGTCGTCAGTTCTAGTAGTTCTTCTTCTAACTGCTGTGTTGACATGGGAAAAGGATCCAAAACCCAGTCTAGTATGCCCATATTTAAAATCTCCTGAAATTGTTCCTTGAAGTCATTGTAGAGGTTTTCCAAGTGTTGACAGTACACAAGCAAGTTGTCATGCTTGAATGATACTTCTGATAAACATGGGAAGTTATTGAATTCACGTCTGCCTATATTTATTTTTTATAATAGCAGTTTGGACACGAAAGCAGCAACGCTATTTTTAGTCTTAAGCAAGCTTCAGTCGTCGCCTTGAAGTTGAAGATTGACATCATTAAACAATTTATATAGGTCTGCTAAGTACGCAACATCTTTCTTTGATGCGATGAGGTTGTCGCGCAATTCGTGTCTTTGTTTCGTAAGAACTGTATCACAGATTCAAACAGATTGTAAAATCGAGTCGAACAAGTAGCTTTCGAAAGCCAGCGCACCTCTGTGTGAAGCAGCAATCGGTTAAAATCTTCATCATTTGCAATGCAAAGCTGACTAAATAATCTGTCATTCAACGAATTGCTTCTGATTTTATTAACTGCTCTTTTAAGATATTGCAGTGATGTATGGAGGCGTTCGCTCAAATTTTTCACAACCAAATGCTGTCGATGAATTACGCAATGCACAGCAAGAACGTCAGGAACTTAATTTTTTAAGCATGCTATGAAGCCGTTGTGACGCCCTGTCATAGCCGGTGCGCTATCCGTAGCAACTGACAAAATATTATTAAAAGAGATTTCTTTTTCGTCAAAAAACTTTTCCAGTGTATCAAATATGGTTTCTCCTTTTGCATCTGTTTCCAAACTGATAGCAAACAACATTTCTTGACATATTTTTTCATCTTTGATAAACCTCACGTATGACAACAGATATGCTTCATTGGTTGGTAAAGTGGACTCATCCAGCTGAATTGAAAATTGACAGGTCTGCAGATAATTGCACAATGATTCTTCAATGTTTTCATCTATCTCATCAATTCGCCTTTGCAAAGAATTATTGCTTAAAGGAGTTTTTCGGATAATATCTGTAGCTGGTTTATGGAGCACGGTGGTGTCTTCACCAATAGTATGTGGCTTGCCTGTTTTAGCAATCAACAATGAGATATTATACGAAGCTCGAAGTCCGTCATCATCTTGTTTAGAAGCTGATGAAAATAATTTTGTAATAGTTGGCTGATTTTCAGAATTCCTTTTTATGTCTAGAAAACAGGTTATATCTTTGTCTTTCTTATCCGAATGCATTTTATTAAGATGATCTTGAAGCCTAGACAGTTTCATCGTTTCATTCGAAAATTTTTTTTGACAAATAAGGCACATTGGCGATGATGGATTTGTGGGATTTTCGATAAATCCGTATTTTATATAATCCACACTATACTGCCGCCTCCTCTTTTTTGCTTCCGACATGGATTTTTCTTTACTTATACTTGATCCAAGTTAACGGAGCTGCAAGGGATACTGCCGGTTAAATAATATAAGTAGCAAAATATTAAGGCAAGCAAACGCCGTTTTCATCGTACGCAGTACGTGCTGCTATGAACGATAGAGAGAGTGAGAACAGTCAATAGTTTTATGCGAGAGAGAAATAGGCTCGCTTCAGGGTTGCCGCGAGGAGTGTATCCCGCCAAATTGGCAAGACAGGTTGCTAGTTTTGGCGCATGCAGCCACAGAGCCGTATATACTAGAGACGTATCTCTCTCTCAACAGTGAAGTCTCATATCGAAATATGCGTTTTTTCGCACACGTGATAGAACTGCATTATCAGCGTGATTTTAAAGTCGTTTTTAGACTAGAAGATTTGATTAATCTTCTAACGCCTCTCCGTGCCATATCAACGCCCCCTAATTAGCTCTGGTCTTTTACCGCCCCTCTGAAAGCCTCAAACGCCCACAAGGGGCGTTATCGCCCAGGTTTGGAATCTATGCTCTACAGGATTGTGAGCATTGTGACACAATGCTGTAGTGGCTCAGTGGTCGCGCCCTGAAACCACAAAGCAAATGCTATAAATGTACATAGGTTTTTCGTATATGCAGTTTAATTATTGCTAGTTTTATATTGTTTACAATAAAAATAATGATGTGCCATGAATAACTTTTGAAATTTAAAGTTGTTTATATTAATAAAAGGAAGTTATTTTGTGTCTTGAAAACGAATTTTAAAAGGCATCCGATTTTAAGTACTAAGACCTAAAAAATGTATGATTCTGCAGTCATTTTGTGTTTTTCAGAGGTAAAAGATCAATAAAAAATCATAAGCGGTTTTCACCAAAAATGTCGGAAAGAAGACAAGAAAAATATTCGAAAATTTGTGGTTTCAGGGCGCGACAACCGCGCGTCAAAAGGTTAAAAATATTCATAACTTTTTTTTTTTTTACTGGTTAAAAGAAAAACGCAGAGTTTAGCTTCTGTTTTAAAGTTACAATACATTAATTAAATAAGCAATTATTGTATTTTAGCATTTTCTTTTAATAGCTAAAGCAATAAAAGAGATTCTGTCTTTTAAAACTTGACAGATTCATGCATTTTTTAAAGAATATTTTTCTATAAGGTTATAGCAAAACAAGTGAAGACCCTCCACAAAAGAAGGAGTGCCTTTATAAAGGATAATATAAGAGAAATTAGCTCATACTCCTTTCGTGCCCCTGCGGAAAATATTCTTTCTAGCATGTGAGAAAAATAAAATCACCAACAGGCGTAGTTTTGCACAAAAGAGAATATATCACTGTGCGCTTGAACATTTTGTTTTTCTATGCTAATTTATGGTTTGCATGCTTCGAAAAGTTACTTTTATTCATATTAATCATTTTGATTGCATTCATTATTAGGTCTTTTAGAGATTGCTAATTCTTAACAAAATATTATTCATTTATATAACGAATGCATTGCACTTAAAATACAGCTTCGAAAATTCAGTTAAAATGACTTTTTTTTGCTTTAATTATACTAACAATAACGCGACGAAATTAAAGAAATATGTGAACGTGTATGGCTTTTGCTTAAGTTAGAAAGTAAGTGGTTAACAGTACATATTATTTTAATACCTATTTTGGCACAAATGTCACAGAATAAACGCAAAATAAAAAATATAATGTTAAATAAATTGAAATTTTTGGAGTAAGGTATGACAGCACTTTATTTATTTCTGGGTATACGTGAACTAATCCCAATGCTATGTACGCGTTTGAAATTAATATTGAAAATGTAATGAATAGCATTGCTAATGACCCAATATTTTCGCTTTAATGCAACTTCA
>KK117857.1:166519-247305 GCA_000611955.2 Stegodyphus mimosarum | reverse complement strand
TGTGCTGCTGTTACGCTGCACACGAGAGGCTACTGCACGATACGACAATCCAGCTTCACGAAGGCCGATGATTCTCCCTCGTTCAAACTCTGTAAGTTGTTCAAATCTCGCTCTCTTTCGTCGACGAGGCATAAGTACAGATTGAGTTAACGTTTACCACTAGCAGATAACCACCGATAACCATACACGCCTCGCTACAGCCGTCTATTTATTCGGATCCATCAGCCGTTCAGAGGGCGCTGCTCAGCATACGCATGCGCTACGGATTTGCAATTCTAATCATTTGCATATCATGCACTACTTTGCATTTCCTGAAAATTTCAGCTCACTCGCGTAAGTCCTTCATGGTGTTGCAATTTTCACAAACGTGAGTGTAGTTGAATTAAATAGTAGACGAAACCAGAGTGTGAGAGTCTTGCTTTGAAGCTACGCTGGAGATATTGCTCGGTAGAATTTAGATCAGTGCGTATCGGCCTGTGTGCCTAGCTTTGCAGAAGTGCTAATTTTCAACCGTTTAGTCAGAAATCTTGCTGAATCTCAGAGGTAATTAAAAACGCGGTTAGTTAGGATCTCGGTCGATGGTGATATTTTTTATCTAATTATTACTTTTAGTTTTACGTTTTGGTTCAGTTTACCGCCGAGTTGGCACAGTTTGTGAGCGTCAAGTAGACGTATCTGTCATTTTAAAGATTAAAAATAAAAAGAGTTCCAACCCCTTCTTACGTTTCCGTGTATATCTACACATAGCCACAATCATTACCCCAGTTTCTGACAAGTTGGGCCAGCGAGATCTTACAGCATATTAAAATGTATTATGTAGGTATATATTCAGTAACTTTTTCTGAAATTTAGTAACTGTTTATATTCGTTTTAGGTTTATTATTATTCTTCCGTCGTATACTACATTTCTCTTACCTTCCCCAGTATACTACATTTCTCTTGTCTTTCGTAGTATACCACATTTCTCTTGTCCTCCGTAGTATGCTACATTTGGGAAATTTCTTTCGTATTTTCGAAAACCATAGATTAAAATTCAACTTTTATAATACTATGAATTTTTCCGCTTTTGGCATAGGAGTTTTATTCAAAATACGAAAGAGATGAAATGAGATCACATTCTACTTGCTGATTTTATGAAAAAACACTAATTCCCTTTGAAATATCGGGCTCTTTCTATGAGATCAACAATGATTAATGGTATATTTTCGTATCCTCAAATTTTAAATTTAATGTAAGTAAACATTGATTCGAAACATAAAGAAAAAGTAGCTTTTCGAGAGCAAATGTTATCTAATAGAAAACAAGTATTAGCCAATAATGATAGAAAAACACTATTAATTAACAGTAATTCAGGTATTTATTAAAAGCAAATTTCAAATGAAAATTATCATTAAATTGAAAGAGCGTAGTAAAATATTTCAGAAATATGGCCTGAATGTTTGCAAAAATTGTACAAGAAACAAAGAAAAATACACCTCAAATAAGATGAAAAATCACAAATTTAAATAAGCCCTGAAATTTTAAATAATTTTTGAAATATGAAAATTAAAGAAAATTTAGTACCTATACCACTTTCTATCTTAATTCAAACACATTTGAAACTTTTTGAGTATTTTTCTTGTGCATGCTTCCATTAAAATATAGTACTTGGAACGAAGTAGTAAAGAAGAAAGAAACATTTATGCTATCCCGCATTTCTTTTTCTAACTTTAATGGAAAAGAATCGGATACCTGCAGCGCTTTTATAATGCTTGGTATGTTTTATGATTCTTTTAAAGTGATTTTTAGGTCTTTCAGTGAAAGTGATAGAGGGATGTACCTTACAAAACTTTAAGTATTTGAAAAGGAGGGAAAAACAAAGAGTGTGAACCTGAGAGAACCTGAAGAAAATCCAAGCTTTAAAGTCTCTCATAAACATTATCGATGAGACTATGAGAATAAAATGTGACTCGCCATTTTTCACGTTAGCTGTGCAAAAAATTCAAGACTTTTTCTGCTGAACGGTTGAAAGAAATCTTATAACTGTAAAGCATATTTCCTAAGCAAGGCACTTCTTAGTAGAAAATGCTTTACCCTTAAATAAAGCCCCAATGTAAAACTAAAAGTATCGATAAAACTACTAATAATACTGTGTATTAATTGCTTTTGAAAATTACAAGTTCAAGCTGGATTGCAAACGTTACTGAAAATTGCAGACAATTTATATTTAACGGAATTTTAAAGTATTACGTATAAAATTACGCTTACAGACCGACAGAAAGCCTTATATTACTTGATTTAAAATTTTAATCCTCTATCGAAAGTATGCAACTCTTATAAATGCGTTTACAAGCGCGATTCTAAGGCTTATTGTCTAAGCTATCATTTAAGAAAATGAAAGATATATAGTAATCTACAAGTAGTTTTATAATGAATTCTGAGGAGTTTTATCAAAATGTCAAATTTTAAATTTTAAACATGTACAAAATATGTTCTAAATGTCTCAAAAATAGCTGAACTTTCTCTTTAGTAGCCGAAAGCTAAATAAATTTAAGTTTCTCCTTTTAAAATTCAGGAGTTTATGTCTGTGCATATTATATGCAGCTAGACATGTAAATTCAATATTATACATGCCCACTAGCTATACATGTAAAATCTCCATTTGTAAAAACAGAGAGAGACTAATGCAAAGCTTTGATATAAAATAAAAAATAGTTTCATGTATATCTTAATGAGCAATCAACGAGTATGCCACAGAAATTTTCCAAAATCCAACAAATAAATTTCTCTGACATTTTGGAATGCTCAAATTATGAAGTATGTCATACTAATAGGTACACAGGTTTGGTTGTAGAATTAACAACAAAGAGTACATACTTTCCGGAAGGTATATTCTTCTAGTCCTGACGTAACGTTCTTTGTGTTTGAATCACACATAGGCATATATATACTGCTGGGGAGTTTGCGTTTCATTAACACATATGCCTTAATTAGTAAGTTGCAAAAATCTACCCATAGGTCTTCACTGATGTAAGTTCGCTTTTTAGGGTACACTTTATTATGAAATAGGCTTTATAATACGCATAGGGGTACTTTATTATTCAATAAATGACTTTGAAAATTGTTACAAATCGGGGCGGTAAGCAGCGCCTGAGCGTATCATTTTAGTATGTCCTACGTCGATTTCTTAATATTCGTTATTAAATCGCAAGATCAGAATTACTTCCAGCTCCAAAACATTTTACTGTTTGTGTTGGTAAACAACCCAAAATCCTCTTGTCAGCTCCAGGGCAACTCATTAAATTGTTGACTAATTTTAGGTTCAGAACTTGAAAGTTTTCATCTACTAAAATGTTTCTATGCGTTTCAGAACGTTACAGATTAGCATTTTACCTCATTTGAAGAATTTTATGTTCAAACGTAAAATGTTCCAGTATATACAAAAAAAGCTAATTTCGACTTGTATGGTTAAGTTTTCAATTTACCCATTACTCTGCATTATTTTAAGGACCATATCTTTCACTTTGGCGATACTTTAGAATTAATATGCATTTACGTCATTAGCTACACATACGCATCACAGCCCTCTAGCGGCATTTCTTGTATATACGTAGAAGAATAAAATTATTCATTAGCGAAATACAGTCCATAAATAGTGATCCGTCGAACCGGAACTCAGTGCCCACTCAAAGCGGAAAAAATAAAATGAATAAATTAACGCAACTAAATCGCCAAAGAGGCGTGATAAAAAGCAAAATTAAAAAACTGGAGAAGTTTGTGAATAACTTCAAAGAATCCAAAGGAAGTTCAGTTGAGTTAGAAGTGAAATTAGAAAACGTCAAGGAACTAAAGGTTGGCATGACTCACTTCTACAACGACTACTGCAGCGTTGATGAAAAGTTAGATATTGATGAAAGCTTAAAAAATATGGAAGAGCTGGACTCATCACTGGATAATGTGGTGGTAAGATTTAAATACCTCCTTTCAACGATTAAATTAAATAATGCTTCTAAAGTTAAAGATGGTGGTGTATCAGTGCATAATGAAAGTGAAATTTTCTATAATGTAAAATTAACTGAAATTCCACTGCCAGTATTTACGGGAAATTATGAAGACTTTAGTAACTTTAAACTGCAGTTTGTTTCTTTAATTGGCTATAATAATAAACTTAGCGATTCACAAAAGCTCCATTATTTAAGGGCCGCCTTAAGGCGAGAAGCAAAACAAAAAGAAACAGACCAAGATAGTTACAATTCACTTCTTAAAGTTCTTGAAGCTCAGTTTGAAAATAAAAGAGCAATTGCTGATTCTCACATACAAAATATATTAAATCATGAAAAACTCAACAATGAATCCCCCAGGGAATTACGCCATTCATTGTATAATATAAAACGTAATTTGCGCGCATTAAAAGCTCTGGAATTTGAGCTCAATAATTTATCTGATGCTATATTAATGAATATATTGCTTAAAAAAAATCGATAAAGAAGCGCGTAAACAATTCGAGTTGACACTAAAAACAAAAGAAGTACCCGCTTTAGATGAGTTCTTGAGTTTTCTGGAAAAAAAACTAATATTAGAAAGTTTGTATAAAAACACTAATCAGAAACCAGTACTGCGTAAAAATATTTCAGGTCAAGAGAATATAAAACATAAGAATTTAATTGTAAGTGCATCGAGAAAAAATATGAAACCCTGTATTCTCTGTAACGCAGAAAATTCTTTACACAAATGTTCTAAATTTCTTAATTTTGAGTGTCTCAAAACGTAATCATATAATTCAAGAATCTAAGTTGTGCAAGATATGTTTCAAAATGCATAAAGAACCATGCAAATCAACCTTTACGTGTAGAATCTGTAGAAATTCCGATCATAACAGTTTAATTCATGTTGATTCAAAACCACAAGTTTCTCAGACTCTTTCAAATGAGTCATCGGCAATCGGCGCCGAGAAGGAAGAAAAAGATTTCCCATCTGCTCAATTGCGCAACAGCGTGCTGAAGTGTTAGGTGCCATATTAACCAACAAACAAACTGGGTTGCTGTGTATGGCAAGGATGTCAAACTCGCGGTGCGCGGGCCGCATGCGGCCCACAACAAATATTTTTCCGGCCCGGCCAATATATCAGCAAATAATAATATATAATAATAAAATAACATATCGACGATGAAAAAAATGAAATGTTTACTGCTAAGTAATTCACGATAATTTATTCAGTGTTGTTAGATTACTCACAGCGAGCTGACACACACACTACTTAAATTACAAATGCGTGTGAGTAGCTTGCGTTTAGCTGCCTTCGGCTTTTGGGGGACACGTGCACTCAGAACTTGTACGCATCCCTCGATAGCCGAATGTGGCCGAACTCATGGTCTCAGTTTTCCAATCATAGTTTTGTACGATATATTGGTACATGCATGTGCATGCACTTTACTTTATTATTAATTATTACTTAATTCATATTGTTACGGATTTCACAGTTATTTATTTAGTTAGTTTTTTTTTATTTAGAATTGTAATTAGATTTGCTTCATGTTGCCTTAGCAATGCAGACGATTTTGAAAAGACAACTGCGTTGGAAGGTTAAAAATAGAACAGCGCGTGCATTTAATACGTAATAAATAAATATCTCGTAATTGCTGTTGCCATCCACAAAAATCCAGATATTTATAGATGTTTCCAGTATATTCGAGAAATTAATTATAAAGCTTATAAAAGCCGAGAACAAACAACTCATCTCAGTAGTAGCTGTAGTTCTAGCGAACTGTTTGTTTACTTAATGCTGTGATTGATTTGTAGCGATTTCGCTGTGAGATAGAATTAGTTTCTCTGTTTTGAATTGATTTTTGCTAAACGTTTGACATTTTGTGATATTGTTAGAATATTTTTGAAGAAATATTTCAGCATTTTGATTTATCTCTTGTGGAAAGAATAAATTTTTGTTAACTTTTTAACGTTAACCGTGTTTATTCCAGCCCTTTGTATTCAGTATGTCTATATCAAAACCAAGTGGTAGTAAAATTAAACGAAAAATCGCTGACGAACATAGAATATTCCAAGTAAAATGGGAATTAGAATATTTTTGCTGTGAAATAAAAGATAAAATAATCTGCTTGATATGTAATAATACTATTAATGTACCAAAGTTATATAATATTAAACGTCATTACGAACAACACAAATCGAAATATAACAATTACGAAGGATTAATGAGAGAAGAAAAGTTGAAAGAGCTCAAGTTAGGAGTGAAAAAGCAACAGTCCATGTTTAGTAAAGTATTGCAAGAAAGTGAAGCGGCGGTACATGCAAGCTACGTCTTGTCCGAGTTGATAGCTAAACATTCGAAGCCTTTTACTGACGGTGATTTCATCAAGGAATGCCTAATGAAAGCTGGAGAAATTGTTTGTCCTGGAAATGTGAAGGCTTTTCAATCAATTTCATTGTCTCGAAATACAGTTGCGGAAAGAGTTACTGATTTAGCCGCGAATTTAAGTGATCAGATCAAAGCAAAATCATCTAGTTTCGAAAGTTTCTCCATTGCCTGTGACGAGAGCACGGACATTAGTGGCAAAGCTCAATTAGCAGTGTTTCTTCGTTCTTGTGACAAGAATTTTAACATTTTTGAGGAATTACTGGAACTAATACCGATGCCTGGTACTACCACAGGAGAAGATATATTTACTTGTGTTTTTGGACTTCTGCAGAAATACAATCTACCTTTGGCAAAATTAAATTCTGTAGCTACAGATGGCGCTCCATCAATGACCGGGAAAAACAAGGGCTTCGTAGCATTACTAAGAAAAAAACTTAGTGAAATTCACGGTTCAAACATTCATCATATGCATTGTATTATACATCAAGAAGTTCTATGCACGAAAGTAATAAATATGGAGAATGTTTTGTCATATATAAAAAAAGTTATAAATTTTATAAGATCTCGAGGTTTAAATCAGCGTCAATTCACTGCTTTCTTAAGTGAGTTAGATAGTGAATATTCGGGTTTGTCCTACTATACCGAGGTACGTTGGTTATCTTGCTCCAAGATTCTCAAACAATTCTGGGATTTGAAAGAAGAAATATGTCAGTTTTTAAAAACGAAAAATCAAGACGTAAGTTTGTTTTACGATCCAATATGGATACAAGATTTATCTTTCTTAGTTGATATAACCAAACACTTAACCGATTTAAATTTATCATTACAAGGAAAAGATCATATCATTACGAACATGTTTGACATAATTAAAGCATTCAAATGTCAACTAGTTCTTTGGGAAAAATAACTTAAAAATGAAGATTTGACGCACTTCCCGACGTGCAGCATGAACAAATCAAGTTTAGATGATACTTGTTCATATCAAAAATACGCAGAAAAAAATTGCAAATTTAACAACTGAATTTGAAACGAGGTTTAATGATTTTAGTTTCCTCGAAGACAATTTTTTTTTGTTTTCTTCTATTTTCTCAATAAGTATTGACTCAGTACCCAGCATCATGCAAATGGAGGTGATCGAGATTCAATGCAACTCAAATTTGAAAGCAAAATTCATTGAAGTGGGCGTGCCGGAATTTTACAAATATTTACCAGCCAGGTTTGAAAATACTCGAAAATACGCATATGAAATTATTTCCATGTTTGGTAGCACTTATCGGTGCGAGCAGTTATTTTCAGTCATGAAAGGTAATAAGTCTCCTATTAGAAACCGTATTAATGATGCTCACCTTGGGTCAGCGTTGAAAGTTATCACTGCAAACAAAATTTCTCCCGAAATAGGAAAGATAATAGCGAAGAGATGTCAAGTATCAGGACGTAAACATTAAATTTGTCTTGTTCTTTTCTATATAAATATATATATATGTTTATTATTGTATTATTCGAAATAAATCTACGTTTCTATGAATATTGATTTTTTTTTTTTGCGGCCCGCCTAAAGTTAAACCTTGTTTGTTTGGCCCAAGTGTACCTATGAGTTTGACATCCCTGGTGTACGGTATCATTATTCATTGAAACCGCCTGTGGGAAAAATGTCAAATTAAAAGGAATATTGGATTCTGGAAGTAGCTGTAAAATACGAGCATTAACAACTGAAGCCGCTGATGCTCTGGAACTGAATAAACAGAAAAAAAAATACGTCCATAACGGGAATAAGTGGAGGCGGATATTTAGTGAAAAACAAAACAACCGCAAAAATCTCAAATGAAGATGGTGATTGGTGTAGGACTTTATCCTTTTTTATTTTACCTCGCATTACGGGGCTTATACTTACAAATAAAATTGATATTTCTAAAATAGAGTTCCCAAAGGAAACTAAACTAGCTGATCCTACCTTTCATATACCTAGCAAAATTCATATATTATTGCGGTGTGAATTATTTTTTGAGTTGTTAAAAGCAGAAAGATTCAGGTCTTTTGATAGTACACTGTTGTTATAAAATACCGTGTTTGGTTATTTAGTGACAGGTTCGGTCAAAAATTCATATTCTTATAATTTTTCTGGGTTAATTTCAGAAGATGATAATTTAGATTAATCTGTCAAACAATTCTTCGAGTTAGAATCCTTTCCTGGTAATCATACTAAAATTGTAAGTGAAAAAAACTTTTGAAAGGCAATTCTGTGAAGATCATTTCATTTCCACACACAAGAGAATTGAAAATGGAAGATATATTATAAGGATACCAGTAATTAAAGATAAACTGCCGACGTTGGAAGCATCGAAGGAAATAGCAGAAAGGCGATTAAATTTACTTTGGAAGAAATTATATAAAAATAAAACCATGGCAACATTGTATAAGGCATTTATGGATGAATATCTGTCCTTTGATCACATGGAAAGAATTAGAGACGATGAGTGTTCTAATATAGAATATTATATCCCCCATCATGCCGTTCTTCGTCCTGAGAGTACGTCAAGTCCCCTCCGCGTCGTCTTTGATGCGTCTTCTAAATCAAGTAATAGAGTTTCGCTCAATTCTATATTGCTAAATGGAGGAACTGTACAACAAGCGTTATTTTCTATTGTGGCCAGAATTCGCACTCATAGGTATGCATTTAGTGTAGACATTAAGAAAATGTATCGTCAGATACTAGTGGATGAAGCCGATAGAGATTTACAACGGATATTGTGGAAGCCGAGTCTGTTTGCACCCGTGGAGACATATAGATTGAAAACAGTAACTTATGGAATATCATATGCTCCATTTTTAGCAACTAGAACTTTGCGAGCATGAGCGGAAGATGAACAAAGGAAATTTCATCAGGCATCGAATGTACTAATTAACGACACATACGTTGATGACATTTTATCCTGATCTGATAACTTCGAAGAAGCAAAGAACTTGCAGACTGAGTTAAAAAAACCTCTTAGATGCAGGAGCTATGGAGTTACATAAGTGGGTTTCGAATCATCCAGACTTCTTATATGACAGTAAAACCGAGGACAACATATTCTCATCAGACCAACCTACAGTTAAAACTCTTGGTTTATTATGGAGACCTTCGTCAGATTGTTTTAATTTTAAGGTCTCTGAACAGTTGAACAACAGTTTTACAAAACGTGAAGTCCTTTCAACCATCACTTGACTCTTCGACCCATTGGGTCTTGTCGGTCCAGTTATTACCAAGGCCAAAGTATTTCTTCAAGAAATGTGGAAGAACAAACTCAATTGGAACGATCGCATTTCATCAAGGGAGTTAAAGGTTTGGTTAAATTCTAAAGAAGCTACCAGAAATAAATAAATTATAAATTCCTAGATTCATTCTTATACCTGAAGCCATCATTGATCCTCATGGATTCTGCGATGCATCCGAAATGGCTTTTGGTGCGGTAATTTATATCGTCTCAAAGGCTAGAAACGGAGCAGTGAACACAAGTCTATTGTGTAGCAAATCAAGAGTTTGCCCAATTAAAGCTCTAACCATTCCACGATTGGAACTGTCAGCTGCGCTGCTGTTAGCCCGCCTTATGGCAAAGGTGCTTGTAGTTCTTCAAATCCAGTTCAACCACTTTTATCTATGGAGTGATTCAACGATTGCGTTGGCTTGGATCAAGACATTACCTGAAAGATTAAAAACCTTTGTGACTAATCGGGTTAAGCTGATAAATTCTTTGTGCCCAAATTTTAACTGGACATATGTTCCAACAACCGATAATCCTGCAGACATCATTTCCAGAGGTACCTGAGCTACAGAACTGATAAGCAATTCCTTATGGTGGAGGGGCCCTCATTGGTTAGCTTTTGACCTTTCAGTGCCAGGTGCTTGTGCAACACCAGTGGATGAGAACTTTGAAAAAGAACTAAAACCATCGATATTACTAATTTTATTAATTAATTTAAATTGTGACTTTATTGATAATTTTTTATTTTTATGTATTAATTTCACTAAACTTTGTCGAATATTAAGCTTTATTTTCAGGTTTCTCAATAACAATGCAGTTTTCACTTAAGGTATGAAAAGTTTTATATTATATCGAATAATAATTCTTTTTTTTTCTTCTCCTTAACTTAGTTGTTTTTCATGTCGTGGATTTCCTGAATACTTTGAATTTCGCAAGCATTTTCGACAAAATAGCGGAAGTTCATGTTAAAGAGCATTTGAGATATCTCTGTTTATTACGCCGTGCACTCCCGATTAAGCGGCGCGAAGGAGGCCCTGCCTTCAAAAAAACCTTTATTGCGGAACAAGGGGAAACTTACCGTCCAAACAATATCTGCTCAAAATAAAATAATTTACGTAACATATAAAAGGAAAAATATATGATATATCAGCAGTGATAAGAAGGTGATATCTATCAAATGAACTCTGTCGGAAAAACAAAAAGATTTTGTTTTTATTTATGTTTGCACATAAGAGTTTTGTTCAAGTTCTCTTAATACCATAACTTAATTTCATTATTTTTAATAATGTTTATTCTTTCTTTATTTATAATGTGTTCTTGCTTTCAATCCGGATTTAATTAATAGCCAAATTAACGTACTGCTTTCCGTGCAGATAAAAAGTGTTAATAGCATTTTTCTATTAATTGTAATACCGATTATTCCTATTGGATTAAGCATAATTTTGAGTTAATCTTAGATGTCATACAGATATTACTGTGGTTAACCGAGAATTAAATGCAACAGAACTGACGTTCTTTAATTTCGTGAGTTTAATTCAATCATTACTCTTGATTGTAAAATTAATAGCTTATTCTTCTAGATGGTGCCAGAGGAAAAAAAAAACAGTCTTCCTGGAAGTTAAGCTTTTGTATTGTCTTCGCCGTTTTAATGTCAGATGTTATTGCTTTCTTCTGTGTTAAGTTTCAATTATATCTTAGTAGTAAAGAGGCTGCACTTAATCATTTTGCTCGATACAAGGGTGTAAGAGTAGTGAGAGAGTAGGAGTTATTTAAGAAATGAATACAGATAGGTTCTTTTCCTGAAAGCCCAAATGTTTTAAACATCTGGCCGTATGATAAAACACATGAGGCAAAATTTTATGTTTCATTCGACCCTTACTTTTGCATGTGAAATGATCAATTTATTAATTTAAAAAGGTGTTTAACAGTTTTGTATTGTAGACCAAATTCTAATATAAATGGTGGATTTTAAAACGCAAATTCAAATTTGTTTGGGTCTGGATACGTGTGAGAACTATGAATATTATAGCTATGTCATATTACACTAAGGGCGAAATTTAATTCTTAACCTAAGGTCCAAAAATTTGAACTTGCCATATATTTTTCCTACTAATGGCATTATACACTGGACATTAAAACTACTAAAACAGGAAGAACAGCATACAGCAGAATCTTACTTATTGTGCATATATATATATTGTAATAGGGGAGAAAAATCTGATTAAATCTGAAGGTGATTTGCGGTACACAGCGTGCAGAAATTAGTATAGTGTGTGAACAGAGTGGATCAGAGTTCGGCTGACAAACGTGAATACTTCATTCCATGCGGCTTCAACTTGATGCCATATTTCATCAACAGTACTGGCTGGCGATTGATGGCATGTTAGTCTCTAGGCAAGCCATGACTAGATGTTCTTAGTGGTTGAGAGATATAGTGAACGTGCTGGTCAGGGCAACAGATGAACGCCCTCTATATTTACAAAGGGCAGGACAGCACGGGATTCATGCAGTTCTGAATCAACTTGTTGAAAGTTGGCGTCATTCAGGCCTCGAAAATGTGGCTTAGCCACGGGTCTTAGTAAGTCAGAAGGATACGGTGGCTGTCCACAGCACTGACTTTGGGAACAACGGCACCTCATACCTGCACTATCAGGGGCTAGATCCGTTTGACAATGACAAATGCAAGCTGGTAACCTTTCGCTCTCCTCAGTGCCTCACCAAACGGATACGCCCATCATGATCCTATGGGCAAAACCAGAATTCTTCTGAGAAAACGATGTGGTGCCACGCTTGTGCCTAGTATCGTTGTTCATCGTAGTACTGTAGGAGCGCTTGTCTCTGCATGCCATCACTTTAATACTTTGCTATATTATTTGTTATTCAAACATACATCAGTGCATGTAATTTCATTTTTTTGGCTCCCTCGTTAAATTGACGTCTATCGCGGCGACCACACTGATTACATGCTAGTTGCCAGTTTATGATGATATATATACTTTTTCATTCTTATTTATACGATACAAACTTAAAAAAATAAAAAACCCTGTCATAGATAACATAACATTCTAAGTGTGAAATCTCTGCCTGGAAGCCAATCTAGCTATGCTTCTAATCTTTGCTAATGAGAGTAAAGAGTTAAGTACTAAGTGTTAATTACACTGGTGTCCAAGAGTTAAGCATAAATTGTAAATGCGAAAAACATGGAGTAAATATTCGCAAAATTATTCCAAATTTCTTGCTGATATTAATTGGGTGAAGAAGAAACATCGGGTTTGTGCAAACCGTTTCAGTCGACTACGTCCTGCGCGAAACACATGCGCATGTCATAACGCAGAGAAACCAATTCACGCAGCATAGGCAGTTCAGACATGTTTCGGGCAACTGCTGTGCGAAAGAATGTTGTTAACCACCAAACAAGGTGAATGATGGCACAAAGACGCCAATTGGAGATGTTTGAGAAAGGAAGAATCGTTGGAATGCTGGAATCCGGACGATCACAAACCGAAGTGTCTCGAATTCTGAATGTGAACCACTCTGTGATCTTAAAACTGTGGCAGAAGTTTCAAAGAACGGGAGATGTTACCCGACGACCAGTATCAGGTCGACCAAGAGTCAGAACCCTTCGCCAAGACCGATATCTGGTAATAAGTGCACGACGCCAGAAGGGCAGTATTGCCAGAGCACTGGGTTCGGCGCTCACAGTCGCCACAGAAATACGAATTTCGAGACAAACTGTTTATAGGAGACTCAGTCATGCTGGCCTGTATGCCAAAAGACCAGCAGTTTGCATTCCCCTCACGTCTGCGCAGAAACGCGCTCTTTTGAACTGGAGTTTGAAACATAAACATTGGAGTGTGGGAGAGTGGGCCAAAGTGATGTTCAGTGACGAGTCCTGGTTTAGTCTGAGTACTGATTCTCGTAGAGTAACGATATCGAGAGAACGTGGAACACGTTTTGAACCAAGAAACGTATCGGAAAGACATCATTTTCCATCAAGGGGAGAATGGTATGGGCAGGCATCATGATGGACGGCCGCACAGACCTCCATTTCTTTGACAAGGGGTCTGTGACTGGTCAAAGATACAGAGACGAAGTTCTTGAGCCTTATGTTCGCTTGTTTCGAGGTGCTGTCGGTTCCGACTTCCTATTCATGGATGATAATGCGCCATGTCACCGAGCGGTTCTGGTTGATGACTTCCTTGAAACGGAAAACATCCAGCGCATGTCGTGGCCTGCGAACTCCCCTGATTTAAATTCTATCGAGCATGTATGGGATATGCTCGGGAGACAAATTGCAGCCCTTTCGCACCCACCAAATTCCGTTTCAGAACTGAAGAGAATTCTTCAAGAAGCTTGGAACCGTTTGAGCCCACAACTCATTCATCATCTCTTAGCAAGTATGGTAAATCGCTGTGTAGCGTGCCTGGCTGTCAGAGGTGACCCCACGCCTTATTAAACTGCAGCATCAGTAATTCATTTAATGTTTTCTTTCATTTTTTCTTTAAAGTGTGAACCCTTGCTATTCTCAGTTTTCTTTCAAACTGCTACTTTGGATAATAAAATTAATTATTATCGTTCTTTTGAATTGCTTCCCTATTTTATAACCATTTTACACTCGCATATCACGTTTCCCCCCATTCTGATTTACAGTTCCTTCTTTATTCACATAATTATCAATTGTGCTTAACTTTTGGACACCAGTGTATGTGCCATAGGTTACTTCAACGCACCTACTCAGAACATTGGTTACCTACTTGAGTGTTCATAACTAGAAACACCGTTCATAATTCGAAACATTTTTCTCAGATACTTTGTTTGTGCGGGAAGCGGTTCGTGATTCAAGGTTTCACTAGATATTGATTTTTTTTCTGATTTGTTTAACATTCTTTTCCAAGTTTTTTTCTATTATAATCAATTGTTATTTGGTATTTTAAATGCTTTTCTATTTTATTATCAAACTTTATTTTCTTTAAACTGATAGAGAGCATTTTAATCCTTGTGTTAAATTTTTTACTTGCCTGAATTCTGCTTTTTTACGACAAGCAACTTTTTTTATATATTTTAAGATTGGCTCTCTTCCTCTCTTAATGAGGATTAGATTTCTCGATTAATTAGGACTTGATTTCTGTTTGTAACTCACTTCATCACTTAGCTATATTTAGTTTTTAGTTTATAATATTTGTTATTTTAATTTAAAAGTCATTAATCAGCTGCGTACTAAATATTACCCTGATTTACAATGTATACGCATAGGTAGTCACAATCCAAAATTATCAGGTTTATACCTGAGAAATTTCAGCGACATTTCTGGATGCATGATTACATATGTTCGATATGTTTCTGCACAATTACCCTCCCGTAATTAAAGCTCAGTTGCAGAGGTACTTAAATTGAAGAACCGTTCTCATCTTGTAACAGATTGCATAGCTATCTGATTTTTCGTTGTCACGCACGTGAGTGTAGGAAAATCCAATTCATCAAAACATGAACTAACAAATTATACTGCATAGAGCTAAAATAAATTCAATTTTAGGTACGTGCATTTGCTTACATAGTAACTGGAGACATAGGATTATGCTTATAAAACTCGCTTCAGATTTGCAGTTCATTTCAAATTGTATAGACAGGGTATTTCTACATTTAATGTTGATGCAATTGCCATTTATAAAATACTAGTATTAAAGGTACATTCTTTATGAAAATATAGCGACTATATTGCTGGTAACGTTTCGAGGATATAAAAAGCAATCTTGATGCTTTTAATGACAAATTTCTATTTAGTATGATGGAGTTTTCTCGATGTAAATCTGGAAATTTGCATTATAAAATCGTATTAACGGTTATTTTGAATTATTCGCAGCAGTTTGTATCCAAGGTTACGTTTGTTTTGATATTTATGCTATTCTGAAATGCAATTAATTTATGCCGTCAACGGTATATAATAAATGAGTGATAGGGAATTGCTTCAGTTTAAACCGTTGTATATGAATGAAAGGAAGCATTATATGTTTTGGATATTGCAGAGTTAGGGTTTAATATATATGAATACAAATAATATTCATTATGCAACATTATTAGTCTATTATTAAAACTTATTTATATTTTTAATATCTTTGAATCTTTTTTCAAACACAATATCACTAATTACTATTGTAATTTTGAATTACTGTATTTGTAAAAATGCATCTTAATTTTTGGCAATTAAATTCAACCATTTTTCAGACATTATATTTTTTACTTTTATCACATATTGATGTTAGAATGCAGCTTTGCAGTATCTTCCTTGAAACAGTTACTTTATAATGTATTTCTCCCACCTTCTCCGCATGACTTCGTGGTGTAGCTCAGCACGCTCGATGAGTATTCGAGAGGTCCGTGGTTTGAGTCCCGGCGAGGGTACTACTCATTTTTCCTGTCTCCAGCTTCAAAAATAACCTAATGTCTCTACAACTTCAAATCATATTTTCAGCTAAATTAATTTCATGCTGAAATAAATAATAAAATAACACACAAATTACTTTAATTCTTGCTTGATATGTTTACCTCTATACAATTACTCAATACCATTTCTTCTTTTCTTTTCCTACTTCCAGATTATACAGAAAATTATCTAGAACAATATATATTCATTTAACCTAATTAAGTGTTTAGTGAAAACAAGATAGTATCATTCAGTTTGCTATGTGTGGCTTTCTCTATTGTTCTTGAAGTTCTTGTACTGTTATCTAGGAACTTAGGGAGGATCAAATACTTGTAATTGTTCTTTTTCTGATTCTTAGAATTCTTGAAATCTGGCGTGATTATGAAGAGTTTTGCAGGTAACAGAGAAAAAGGTGTATTCAAAATATTTGGGACAAGGTTGCCTGATAAACAGTTTCCTTTTTAGTTCCTCATTGCAAAATAGATAATGTTGCCTATAGTTCAATAAATTAAATCCTTTGAGACTCCGCTGGAGATTCGGCAAAAAGAAATGAACATTGGTTTGAAAGAAGAGGCTTTCTTTTGTATGGGATGGTTGGACTAAGGAATGGTTCCGAAATTAGAAATGTGAATGAAACATGGTAAGAATTCATTCCAGGTATTGTAAGGGCAGCTTTGAGAAATGATTTTCTTTATATGTTTGGTGCTATTCCCTAGGACTTGGAAATAGAATATTAAGCGTACACACAGTCCAAGGGACCACCTATTTTTTAAGAGTTGTTTGGTCTAATAACTTTGGTCTCATGCCACTCGCAATAAGATCCATCGGTAAAATTAGTGCCGCTTCTGATATTGAGGAAAAGTCGTAGTTTTATATTTTAATTTTCGCCGATATTTCCATAAGGTATGACATTTCGATCGATAATGTGGTCTTACATATCACCTCGACCCATGTAAGATGGTATGAGTTACGATAGCGTCAAGCGTCAGTTTTGATAGGTAATTCTGATCAGAGATAAACAGTAAAAATATTGTAGGAAAAAAGACGAAAATATCGGAAGAAAAAGAAATGATGATTTCGTGTGGCAAACTGACGGAAATATACGATAAGAAAGAAAACGTGATAGAAAGTAAAGGAAATATGTTTACTAGAATGTTGTTCTAGTGTAGTTGAAGGCAGAGGTGGACGGAGTCTTGTTTGTGTGAACGGGGAAGATTGACTGACTGTGTATCAACATAGTCAGTTAATCTTAGCCGTTCTGACAAACATAACTCTCACAAAAATATCAGGTAAGAATTAAAGTAATTTGTGTGTTATCTTCCCCAATCCCTTAAATGGTGATCAACTGAACTATGTTCAAAATTTTGTTTAGTGCGCAATAAAAAAATTAAAGATATGGAAACGATGTGGGCGTATCAGCTCCATCTTAAGGCTCTCTTGAGTTTCCGCTTCCGATTGTAATGGAGGTTCGGCAAAAAGAAATGAACATTGGTTTGAAAGAAAAGGCTTTCTTTTGCATGGGATAGTTGGATTATGGAATGGTTCTGAAATTAGGAATCTGAATGAAACAGGATAAGAATTCATTATAAGGAATATTCTTCTGTAGTTATCCAATGATATCTAAGACGAAACTTGCCCTCTGCAACCCCAAAGTGACAAAGATGTGATGCCACATGGAATTAAAGTTTCATCAAAACGGAGAGAATCAAAATACCAGAACGTATCACAACTTCGGCAAGGATGGCAGATCAGAGAGTTTCTGATGCTATGTTGAATTAAAGAAGTAAAAAAATGTCATAAGTGTTACGAAGAATTATGTCCATTGCGTTAGCACAATAGTACATGTTATGTGAATGTCAGCAAATACAAACACATAAACATATTAACCCGCGAGAACACGCACCCATTTTCAAACACGAGAACTCGCGCCGGGTATCTCATACCCTAGTTCATTTCTGCTATTTAAATATCTATTAATACTGCTTATAAGCAAACTTTATGTAATTATATATTACAAAATAATAAATTAAAGAATTTTAGTGAATTTAATAACATACTTACGTATTTAAAGACAATTTTCACAAACTACATACTGATGTTCAACAGAGAGGGTTTTTTCACATTTTTGGCACATAAACCTTGATTTTATGTCCTTATTACATGAACAAAATACACATCGTTTATAATTTGCTTTGAGTGTTTTTGCAGGTGGTTCAATATTAGTGATCTCCAGTTCCTTAGAAGTGCTTGGATAAGTTGTTTTTCCTTGAGGCTTGCGGTTTCTGTGTTGTTCTGAAAGAACCAGTCCCAATGTTTTAAAAAAGAAACGCCTGTTTTTGAACTGTGCGGGAGGATTTTTGGGGGACATTAACAAAATCCTGGCATTAATAGCAGTCACATTCAACACTGAAAATAAAATAACCATTGGCTAACGATTTGATATCATTGCTGTAGTGTATGCTGCAGGCATTTCATCCACAACATCCACAGCTCCTTTCGTAAGATTATAAAACGTAATGATATCTGGCTTTTTCAATTCCATGGTAGTTTCGTCTATTTTGTCATCAGTATGCATTGTGGACAGCATAACTACATTTTTGTTCTTTTTTGCAGAATACGAAACAATTGTTGTTTCTTTTTGAAATCCAAAGACTGAAGAGTACAACGCCTTTTTCACCAAAAATTCAGGCGGTATTTCTCTTTTATTTTGTCTAACCGTTCCAACCATTGTAATTTTATTTTTCAAAAGTTCTTGTGCTAGCTCATATCCCGTATACCAGCTGTCAGTTGTCAAGTTGCGTCCAGAATTGAAAAGCGGTGTCATCAACCGCATCACAATGGCTTTCGAACTACAGTCTACTTTGAAGGGTCCATTGGGTTGCTTACCAACATAAATCTCCATATTCCAGGTATAAAATACTCTAGAATCTACTAGTGCAAATAACTTGATGCCATACTTAGAAGGCATTTTGGGCATATACTGCCTGAATCCGCAGCACCCCCGAAAAGGATCCAGTTTTTCATCAATTGTGACGAACTGACGCGAGGACTCGCACGGGTATGGCATACCCTCGACACCTGTTTCTAAAAATCTATTTTTAGAGCAGAACTAGTTTTTGCCCTGCTGAAAGAATGTGACCTTAAATACAGCTACACGAAATTCTGGCCTAATTCGATAAGAAGAAAGTAATAAAACCATTGAATGAAAATGGATCGGGCATGTCATACCCGGTGCGAGTTCTCGCGGGTTAAGCACGCCTATCTATAAAAATACAGCTAAATTTTCTATGAAACAATAAATTTGTGTAGTAAAAAGAGAATCAATAGAGAATAAAAAGAAAATCTAAAAATTCTTTGAAATTTACTGAATAGCTCTAAGGGTGAAAAATGAGTCATTCAACATATTGTATGATTCAGCGTTTGTGTGCCTACCTGTTGCACTAAACTTATTAATATCTGGAGAAATTCACGTGGAAGCAATGCGCATATTGCACGTATTACATAAAATGTTTTATACAGAATGTTGCGCGGAGCTGAAATTTAAGAAGCTAATATCCAAAATGTTCCGATGGGCTCAAATTTGATTTATGATTAGAAACAGACTTAAAAGATCATTATACATTTTTTTTTAAATGGGCCTTTATTAGACATGATATTCTCACGGTTTTTGTGGAAAGTACTATTTCATATTCATATTAGTTTGCCCTGATAAGCATAGAAGAGTGTCAAACAGTTGGTGGTCCAGTCGGCTGCCAGTGGTCCTGAGCTCCGAATCAACCGCGAGGCTGCATAGTCATCTATACATCCAAGAATTTGTAGTTAAAGGAATATAATGAACAAATCGTTCATTATAGTTAACGCAAATGAGTAATAAATTCATCAGTCTCTTTAGATTAGACAAGCAAATAAAAAAATAAATGATATTTTAAGACATTTTCTCATCCTTATTCTCTTTATATTTTTATGCTGCTAGAAATTATCGGTTAAAACGTAAGGCAGCCACTCTTTATTACGGATTATTTTGGATTTCGGTGGAAATGATCGCCAGTGAGAACGTGGCTGTTGATATTAAACGTCTTTACTTAATTACTTCCTGGATACTGATCGCTTTCTGAGACAGTTCTCTTAGAGAGATGCCTGCAGTATTTTTAATACGTTTTGTCTCTGACAGCGCCGCAGAAGGACTTTTGTTAACAAATGTGAATGACACATATGCCCCTTAAGCAAACGGCTAAGTGGTATATTTTGAGTGAATTCAACAGCACTTGCCATCAGTGACCCTTTCTCGTCATAATGCTGTCTTATCTGATCAGCTTCTTAAAAAGTGATCTTTTAGTATGCTGAGAGACTATTTCAGTGGACTATGAGCATATGTAATATGTAGTTATGTTCAATTCATCGCTAATTTGCGTTTATATTTAGCTAGGTTTCTTTGGTAAACAAAAGCATTTAACACAGTGTTTCAATATCATGAACAACGTTTTTCAAACTTTTACTTTTTCAAACTTTTTAACAATAACTTGAAGTTCAAATATCTCAATGATCCAGTAATTTAGCCTCGATTAATACTAATCGAAAAGCATTTTCGAATTTTACTGTGTTTATTTTGTGAAAAATGTAATCAAGTATAAAAGGTGAAACTACGGATTATTTACGCTGCTTACGAATTTTCATCTATCATTTATATTATAGCAGCTCAATTCTTATAAAGACGAGCATGTAAACTATGCTGTGACAAAGCTGTTAACATTTATACCATTTGTATAATCAATAAAAGTTGCTTTGAACATCACTTGCTATACATATCTTCTACAAATTTTTGTCTTACTCGTGGCTCACCAGATGCCGACCGAATAAGTTGTTTAACAGTACTAGACCGGGTCCCGTTCTCGGCTAATAAGCTGACTAGTTGAGAATTTTCGTGCTTTACGCATGTCTACTCAAGTGGGACAATGATTTTGTAATAACGTAGCTGTCTTGTCCAGCATGATATTGTAAATATGTCGCATTATTTCGTTTTAAGATGCCCAGATGTCCTCCAAATTCCACACTTTTGCAAAGACGAGTATTTAATGATTTCACCTTCTTTTCCTTAAGCAAAGACGCCGCTGTCCCTCCCGATATAAATTTTCGTCCCGAAAACTCAGGACGTTAGGTTTTAACGACTTCGCTGATTGTAACGTTTGTTTTTGTAACTATTCACTAACGCAGTTTAGTAACTTATATTCACATATATTATACAGGGTGAATCTGAACAAGTGGGCAAAACTTTAGGGGGTGATAAAAGGTAGTTATAAGAACAATATTCCTCAAAGAATGTATGGTCTGAATGCAAACGGAGAGAAGTTAAAGCGCAGTTTTCAACTGTCACATTTAAAGAATTAACACAAAAATGAGAGGAGATACTTTAGAAAACATTTTGCTAACAGAACATGCTTATAGAAATTGCTCTTAAAAGAAAAAAAAAACCTGCCGTCAGCTGTAATGCTGGCTTCACACCTGTGGGATAGGGATTGACGCACATTTTCGAAGACACCAGGCATTTCCCTAATATCGCCGGCAAAACGACGATCCTGCCGACTAGATCCATATTTTTTTCAACGAGGCACTCGTTGATTCAACGGTTTCAACAGAGCACTCGTCTCTTACTACGGAGCTTTTGATATGTTACCACAAGAAAAAAAGTCCAAACACGAGGCTATGGGACCACCTCGACCAATGCATCAGCTTGGGAGTTTCGCATCTAAAGTGTTCCGCACATCTAAGATGAAGTGTGCAGGTGCACCATCGTGCTGGAACTACATTCTCGAACTAATGGGTGTTGGAATCGGGCGCAGCAGCTTCGGCAACACGTCTCGCAGGACTGTGTGATACGATTCGCCGTCACAGGAAACCGCTCGGATGTTAGATCCTGGTTGATCTTTCACCCTACGCAGAATGGGCTAGCTCTTATTTTGAGCCATACGACTGGAGCATTCCAGTCAGGTGGGCCGGAGGGCTGCGCCCCCCATTACTACTGCCCTACGCAGAATATGCAGTGTCCTGGTGCTCCTTTTAAGCCCTGCGTCTTTCTTGGCTGCGGCGAAGAATCCCGTTTTACAGAGCTGCCGATGCAAACGCTCGAATGTTTTCGGATTTGGTTTGTTTTGGTTTGTTGAGATTACGACAAAGCACATTAAGGCTATCTGCCTAAGGGGAGGTATGTCTTCGTGGAAGAATTTCTAAGTGAACTAGCTAGTTACATGGGGAAAACTACGAAACGCCTTTGCAGCCAGTCCGTTCTCTAGATTCGATCCTCGGACCGAACTACCAACGTTCAACGACTTTACTGCTCTGCCCCTGGTGGGCGTTTTCCGATTTCGAGTGCGTTCCAGCGGAAAAAGGTTTCGGTAAAGTCTCGCATTCCCGTTCGCAGCCCCGTATACGAAATGCATATCGGCCATTTCGTGCTTCGTATAACCATCCATAGTGTCTGCAATCTATAGTAGAAAATGCAGCTGGTTGATCGTCGTCGCTCGTATAAAAGGGAAGTGGTCTGTGACAGCCTTTGCCAATCTAAGTTTCCGGATCACACAGGTTATCACTTTATGACTAGCTGTGAGTTTTTAGTAGTCGATTAAGTTTTTTTACTCTAAATCAAGTAATTTTTTGAATTATGGGGCAATCGCACCTTACACTCGGCGAAGCTGTTATTTTGAAAGTCAAGAGTTGAAAGCTAAGTTCGTAAATTCACTAAGTTATCAGCGAGTGAATTAAAATCTGCTGTCTTAAGGTCTTGAAATTCAGGCTCTAATTCATATATGCACTATTTAGAACATTCTGCACTTTAGATATGTGGAATGTCGAAACTTGTTGAAACGATGTTGAAATGATTTCTTGGTCACGTGACGTGAACCAGCTAATGGGAAAATTTTCACTTTCAGAACTTGCGTAAATGGAGAAATAATCTTGAAAATTAATTTTCTAAGTTTCTGTGCGAATACCGACCATTTTCTATCATTTAGAATGTTACCTAATGGCTCGTCATTTGCGTTCCGACCATACATTCTATGACGAATAATGCTCGTATAGCTGTCTTCAATCCTCCTAAACTTTTGCCCACTAGTTCAGACTCACCCTGTATAAATAATAGTGTTAAGTAACACAAGAAAGGATTTTCCAGTTCTGTTCCTTCCTTTGCAGTTACATTCCTAAATGTTTTACAATAGAAATATTATGGATACATACAATTGAAAATGTATTCCTATTGAGAATAGCGAATTAAAGGTTATCACAAATTTCAGCGTAGTCCAACATTTCCGATTTTCTGTAAATTAACTATCAAATTCAAAATCCCTTAGAAAAATCTCTAATAAAAAACCTTTCATTCATATTTTAGAAATTAAAAATTATCTTTAACTATGATAAATCTTATCATGTAATATAATAAGCATGTAAAATCAAATATGCAAATTTTAAAATTCAGAAAAGTAATCGCTAAGCGTTTATTTATATATCTCCTTTTTTAAACTGATTTACAAAATATTCAGCATCATGCTTTGAATATTTTTTTAATAAATCACTTAGCTTCCATTTAAAAGCGGTGAAATGAGAATTCATATTTATCATATACAGCTAATAAAACCGACATTGATGTACACTGCGAAAAAAAAGGGGGGGACAGTTCTATATCTCCCGTTCTACTGGGCCGGTTGACGAAATTCAAATTGCATTCTTCATGTTTCGAAAGTGCGACTTAGGATACATATTAGATTTATAAATAGCATTGTTCTAAATTAGCTATTTTGACGCAAAATCGGACTTTTTTTTAAAAAACATACAAATGCCAAATTTCAAAACGCTCCAATACGTAAATTCATGTATATCTTAGAAAATTTTGAATAAAAAACCCTAATTTTTTTCACGTGTGCCTAGAAATACATCTACTGTAAGATGATGTTAAAAAATTCATAGGTTACAATTCAAAATTTTTATTCGAAAGATATATAAAAGTGATTTAAAAATACAAATTTTAAAAATAAATCATAAAAAAGGGGTGAATTTTTATTTGGAATGAAACTAAATCTCTAATTCTAAAAGAAGGAATCAAGTAAGTTTAATGAAAAAAGAGATATTAATAAATAAATACCAAATTTAATTAACATTGAAAAGGTAAAATTTTGAGAGCTAATATTTTAAAAACTACTAGCGCGATTTTTACAAAACTTGGCAGTTTGGCATAATTTGAGTCGTAGAATCGAAATATGTAAAAAAATGGTATGTTATTTCAGAAAAAGTCTGATTTGTGTCAAAACACCTATGTTAGAATAATGCGATATATAAATGTAATATGTATCCTAAGTCGCGCTTTCGAGACATGAGAAACGCAAGTTGAATTTCGTCAATCGGCCCAGTAGAACGCGAAAAATAGAACTGTACCATTTTTTTCCGCAGTATGCTTTGCTTTAAAAAAATTTAAATTTAGGATGCCCAGTTGATAATATAAATTATACCTAATTTCATTAACAGTTGGCATCTTTGAACTACTCTAAAAATTTAAGCATACAATAAAAATAGCAATACCAGATAATAAATTATTAAGATTTTAGCGCATTAGCTACAAAATAGCTACTCAAAATGGGAAACGTGGGCGTTATTAGGTTTTCTTCAAATGCTTAAAATAGATGCAATACGTTTAAGACTGCATTTTAATAACTTATAACAAATACAGTATTATAGGACTTAAATTCTTTTTTACTATATTTAAAATACTAATATTATGACACATTCTGAATTTACAAACAGCAGAATTTTTATTGCAACTTTACAATACACATACGAAAGAAAATATTTTAAGCATAAATTTCTAAATAAATCACTTAAAAGCGATATTTAAGATAAAAACCTGATAGAGTTTTTTGATTTTTTTGTGTAAATTATTAATTTTATTGCAACGTACGCTTTTTTTATTTTTGGCAATACTTTTGATGCACACAATAGGGTTGAAACACACACATAACATTGTGATGTGTCTTTTTGAACTTATAAATAGGTATTTAATTTTCTTTCAAATTAACAACATGCATGTCATTAATATGGTTTACACCTTTGTGAATTTAAAACCCTACCTAACAACAGCGTTATGTTCATTTCTTCTGCACACACAGAAGCATTTATATATACCATATCTTTAGATAAATTAATGGTATAAAAATTCTCAAATTTACTTTTACTTTGGATTTTTTAATATCTTAAAAGTATATTCCAGCTAAAAATTGAAAGGTTTAGCTTATTAATTAAGTGAACATTTTTTAAATTCATATATCGGTAATAATGACAGTTTTATCTTATTAACTGAGTAAACAACCATTTTAAACTAATAAAATATTTGTATTCGTCTCATATAAATGAATAATATATTGTTATGAATTTTGCACATATATAAATAGTTTTAATGAATATATATGTGGAATTGTTTTAGTTTGTTTCTAATGGTGTTATTTCAGAAAAAGTCGATTTTGTGTCAAAATACCTATATTAGAACAATGCTATGTATGAATCTGATATATATCCTATGTCGCACTTTCGAGACATGAAAAACACAATTTGAATTTCATCAATGGGCGCAGTAGAACGGGAGATATAGAACTGTCCTTTTCTTTTTTTTTTATCATAGTCCTCTGTGCGTCTTTTATTAGTTCTTTTAGAAAAATAGAAGTTGTGACATATAGCCGAAAAGTAGTATATCGGAATCGAATAGACGTGCTAAGACATAGGTGTGTAGTAAAAGCAGTTCAACTGGAATAATATTTTGTCCATCCAACATGAACTTACGCTCAAGCCAATAATAATACTAAAATTTTCGAACAAAATCCCAGTAGGCAATTAGCCAACAGTCAAATCAAAAGTCAAGCCGAAGCTGAATCGTTCTTATCCAGGCTTTCATTCTACGATCAGTGCATTTATTCTCCACCTCTCTTTCTCCATCTATCATGCTGTTCGTTGCCGCTCTTTCTTTCATCAGATATATTACAAAAATGTAAGAAGCACCAATGTAGCTATTATTCAATAACGGTAGTACCTCGGTTAACTGCCCCTATATTAAGAATGTTTTACCTGGGATTAGAAAAAAGGTCCAACCGGAATGACTGTTACTACACTTTTTACGCAGCAACCTGCATCACTTCGTGATCACGCATTTACGTCATTCATCAACACTTTTATTTTTACTATTTATACGTAAAACGATTTTAAAAAATTACGCTGAGCAACATATGAAAGTGCTGGTTTATATATATTTACTTTTCTCCTCACATAAACAATAAAAAGCTAGACTTACTATATGATAAGAGTGAGTATAATTTTTGTTCAGAAAGCGAGGAGAAATATTTGCACGATTTTGGTGTCAGTGTTTATTTTAGCTAAGTTTGTAATGCTCAGAATTTCTGAAGTAAACAAAATATGCTACAGATATGAAAACTTAAAATCAAATATGTAAAAAAAGAACTTTTGTAAGATCAATTTTATGGTTCCAAAACAAACTGAAAAAACAAGAAAGAAACCGGCTGTTATCTTCTGAGAAAGCATTTGTATTACTACCCTAGAAAATATTTTTGACTTCAAAATCAAATTGGTAATCTATAAATCTGTAACTATGTTCATCGAAGAAGCTTTCAAGAAAACGTTTGCCATTTAAGTGCATTTTGCATAAAAAATCCTCAATTTAAATGAAATATACACTGATATATATATATATATATATTTGTTATACCAAAGGAAACAAGATAGTCATTTTTCGATGGAAAGTGCTGAAACAATAACGTCAATTCAAAAATTATTACATCTGCTAAAAGTAGCATTTAAAGCTTACGAAAAAAACAATTAAATCAAAGTAGACAAGGAAATTATTTAACGTGCTTGGAATACTTAAGTTAATATGATAGATTTTTAATGACATTTACAAAAATACTGTAACGCAGGAGGAGAAAATATAAATTATTTTCACACAATATATGTGATGGACTCACATATATCATTAAAAACGATTTAGCGATATATATAACAGAATAAATAAAATCCGAAACTTATTATAGTGTTATGTTTAACTATATACTTTGTACTCCACTTATAGATCAACTCGCACATGGTATTTTAAAGATATCTGGCATCAAATGTTGATATAACAAAGTTTTCTAGGTTTCGTATTGTTTAAAGATCATACGGCTTCGTATTTTGAACAGCAAATATTGTTCGCTTTAGCAAAATTAATTGCAAAAATAAAAAAAATCTTGTCGAGGGCAAATATGTGAAAATATAGGGAACCTCTCAGGAAATATTAACAGGCTGCAATCAAGCACTGCATTCAAGCATGATCTGCATCCCTTGCGCTACGCATTATTTTAATTTAATTGTTAATTTTGATGAAAAAAAGTTTAGTGCGGCCCTTCAGAATTTTATTCTCAGGCTAGAGTAATTTTTTGTTTGGCTTCTTAATGCTGCCAAATTCTGTACATGCAGAAAACTATAAAAATAATTTAGCTGGAAAATAAGAAGTCTGATTCTAGACAATCCGCCAGATACCATACTGACACTAACAAGTTCATTGCAATAGAATAACTTTTATTCTTATGTAATCGATTTGTTGTTAGTTTTATACAATTGTTTTAAACAATTTATTGTTATTTTTATACGAAATTCGCTCTTCAAGTTCGGGAACGAAGTAAGTGTAATGAAAGCTGATTTTCTGTTAAGGTGACAGTATACCTTTAATCAAATCAAAATGCAAAGCATTTTAACGTAACTTCAAGAATGTTTTCCAAAATAACTGTTGCTCCTAGATTCACAATTATTTTAAAAGTTAACAGATATCACACTGGTATGTGTTGAAACACGTTAAGGGAGTTTAAAATAAAATATTATCATGTTAAAAAATATTTTTGTCAAGCTGTAATAATGCAAGTCTCGAATTATAATATTATATTGCTCACAAAAATATCTTATTCCAATTTATCATACTCTGCAAATATTTAATGTCAGATTAAACATATTAATCACGTTATTTATCTGACCTATAGCCTTCCAATTATTCATATTAAGAAATGACTAAGCCTTAATTAAAATCATCGAATGTTAAATTTTTGTACGCAATAATACGAAAGTATACTTTCGATTTAACATAGCTCCATAGTTACAGTTCATTTAAATTATTGCTTCAATATGCATATGTTAAATTTTGAGGCTGTATCGTACACGATTCTATAATTATCTTGCGCTTAAGTCTGATAAGCACTGTTTTGAAAAAATACTATTTTGAGTTGAAATTTCACTTCTGACATAATAATTGCAATTCAGTAATAATAAAACTCACTTTCTGAGGGATAATGTAATACTTAAAACTAATAGCTGATGAATAGGATTGTGAGTATAAAATAATTTGTAACACAACATAAATTACTCTACAGAATAAAAAAATTAAATGTTTACAAAAGATACTTAGTACTCCCGTTACATAAGACATGTAATACTCCTATTAATAATTGCATTGAAAATCAGGTACCATATTGAAAAACTTAGCTGTACATTATGCTTGTGAAAAGGTTTTATAACTACTAAAACTTTATGTGATATAATGAAATTTATATAAATTTCTACAAAAAAAACCTTTGTAGAAACATAATTGATTTTCATAACATATACATAATTGTAGACATAATTAATTAAAAATTTTTCAGTTTAATAATAACTCTTTTATTGTTGTTTTATGGTTCTTTTTCTTTGCTGTTTCTAATTTCCTAATTTTAAAGTATTGTATAAATATCTGCGTCTTTGAACAGCCAACTTAAAATCTGCAACATTTCTTTTTCAAAGCTTCGATTACACATTTTAAGTCACGTTATTTTTCGGCTTCTGGAGAAAATAAATCTACCTGAAATTCGAAATTTTGGGTGATTATCAATCAGTGTTCTCTAACTTCTGTCAGTAAATTTTGCAATTGCTTTATGTGCAACTGCATCAGCAATAATTTTGCTTAAGCTACTTGCTCTGAGGTAAGGTTTCAATATATAAGTGTTAAAAGATTCGTTTCGCGGTCTATGTAAGTTAGGTTCTGATAAATTAGATTAAATGATGAGGCTTTAAACAGAACATTAAATTCATGATGAGTATTGCTTGATTTCGAAGAATACACAAATTGCTATAGTGACTAAAGTAGAATATTTAAATTAAGATGTTCATATTTAGTCTCATAACTTAAAATATAGTTTGTCGAATAAATAAAAGAATGGCATCAGTTTATTTAAAACAAAATAAAATCCTAAAATTGATTTTTTTAACATTTCTAAAAACGTACTGTAGCATTAAAGAGAATAAGCATATATATCATGAAAATAATTTGAAATAGAATTTTACAGAGAATAAATATCACCCACAAATTTCTAGAATCAATTGGCCGTATCATCTTTAAAGGATGCCATTTATAAAAATTGCAAGAGAATTTCACTACGCGATTTCATCACGAATTTTTTAAAATGGAAAAGTGAGCAAATGATGTGATACCTTTCTAGAATATGAAATGCAAAATCAAGTCGGCAGATCTAAAAAAAGGTAGCTTTTAAAGTGAAATTAATGAAGAACCTAAATCGTTTTCAAAGGACTGTTTTCTGATGAAAACGATATAGTTTTTAATGATTTCAATTAACTTCAGATTTTTGAACTATTTCAAAGCATTATTTTTTCGAAATATTATTTTTTTGAAACATAATGACAATTTTATGATAATGCAATAATAAAACGTATTTCCAGAAATAAATTAGTGTACAAAAATGATCTAGAAAATTTTAAAATATTCTTTTTAGTTATTTTTTAATCTAGAGAAATAAATCTGTGTAAAAATTTTAAAAAGATTTATTAAAAAGTTATAGCTATTACACAGTTTGATTGTGGATTGGAATAGTTTTTATGATTTAAAAAATAATATAATTGTGAATGTAATTCTGCGATACAAGTGTGTCAAACTGAAACGTAATGGTGTCAGCATTTCTAAATACATAAATTAATTTACAGATTTTTTTAATTTTTTTTATTATTCCGATTTCCACCTTTGCCGAAGAAACGAAGAAGGTTTTTTCCTTAGGAAAGGCAGAAATGCAAGAAAGGATATTAAAGCGTATGGCACTATTATATTTGTAAAAGACCTCTGTTTTATTACATCCATATATCGAAATTATTATGAGAATTCTGTGAAAAATAAAAATGGTGTAAACAATTTATTAATTTATTCATGAAAGTAGATAATCAGTTGATAATAATATTTTTTCCATAAAATATTTAAATTTTTAATACATTTTTAATTCCTTGCATATTTTATACTTGTTGCTACTGAAAAAACAACATATCGAAATTTAGAAGCAAAACTACAATTTCATTGCGTTATTAAAATATTAATGATGTCAAGTAATTATGCGTATTTATAAATTTATTATGCTTAACCTGCAGTTCTGTTTTAAGTATATATATGTATCAAGCTGTATGGTTATATGTTCTGAAAGTAAGTACTTCTTCTGAAGCCCTACAGATTTTATCGAGAGGGCACCTAACTGGTTTAATCCGCTCCCGGATAGGCAAATATCAATTCATAAATTATTCTCTGTCTGCGATATCAGAAGATTTGTATTCCTAAAAATTATGACAGCGGTAAACATTACGTTTGACAGTTAAATGTAACAAAAGGAATTAGTTGATATGTTTTCCTTAATGACAGCAAAGTAAAAATTTATCCTGTAGGAGTACAAAAAGTTCCATTCATTATTATAGGATAGCACATAAAGAACAAACGCACAGTTATATTAGAGGCAGACAACTAGCTCATATAGTCCAAGCTTCATTAATGTCCATATGATGTATATTTCCCAGTAGTTTAAAAGAAGACAGCTTGATTATTTATGCAGTGATTCTTCAGCGTAAAGAAAATACGTTTTTTTTCTGGGAATCTTTAAAAATAAAATGCGGTTTAAGAAAGGTCACAAACAGAAGGAAAGTGAACTAATCTAGCT
This sequence comes from Stegodyphus mimosarum, assembly GCA_000611955.2. NCBI lineage: Eukaryota > Metazoa > Arthropoda > Arachnida > Araneae > Eresidae > Stegodyphus > Stegodyphus mimosarum. Next base: position 216,261 of record KK117857.1, on the reverse strand, counting down.
TTAGAAAGCATATTTTTTTCAATTGATTCAATGCAAGCGGGCTTTCATATTTTGTAGCAAGCAAAATCGCTTGATTATTTATATGGTTATTTTTCTGCTTAATAAAAATACTTAAGTTCTAATGAGAAGCTTTGAAAATGGAAAAATGCTTTTCAAACTCACTAAAGAAAATAACGCATCAAAGAAAAAGAAAATATTGTCTCAGCATTAAACTCGAATGTTTTTCAAATGGTTGATTGCGAGCCGGGTTTAATTCTTTGTTGGTGAAAATTTATTAGATTTATTGACACAGAAATAGTTTAAAGCAAACACTCAAAAGATTTCTGCTGCGAGTAGGCGTCAGAATTTCCCATCACTATGCAAGAGGTATTTACAGATATTTTAATTTGGATTAATTTGCATTTTTAAAGTTATCTTTCTAGGAATTGTCCTTTTTTGTTCAGTAATTTAATATAACTAACAAAAAGAATTTTATTTGCACATCAATAAAATAATGCATTCAAGAAAGAAAATTAAAATTAAATAAATTGATCTAAATCTGGCAAAAGTTATGCAGACGGTAGGATTTTTGGAGTTGGAAACATGAAATCTAACCCATGCCCTCGTTGGGACTCGAACCACAGACTTCTCCAACACGTCGAGCGTGCTGACAACTACACCACGAAGGCATGCAGAAAAGGCGGGAGAAATACCTTATAAAGTAACCTTCAATATGTGTTTAACATGTTAAATAACCCGTACAGAAAGGAGGAGCACTGATGAGTTAGTATATATATATCAAGTCCTCTATCAGCATAATTCATTTCCTGCGATAATCGTTCGTTATTAAAATTTATGGCAAGAAGACTTCTTTTGAGCCATTTGTGGAAGTTTTCTATTTTCAAATATAAAAGAATAAATTAAAAAACTGAAGATATCGTTTTATATCTAACCTATGCAATTACTTAATCTATAATAGTACTTACAGCCCAATATCCGCTTCTATAAAGCATTTTCCCTTAATGTGAAACAGTGTGATTGTTTACTTTTTAAAAGGCTTGGTTACTAGTCTCTTCCAAAACTCAATCGTAGCCTAATACAATTTTTAAAAATGTTTACTTTAATCGAGATAGGAAAATGGCCTCATTTTGTGAAGATTTAAAGGAAGAAAATATAAAGGAAAAAAGGAAAAGAAACTTTTCTTTTGAAAAATATACCTAATTATTCGTTTCTATGAATAATAAGCTTAACTGTCCTATGCTCAATTAAATTTATTGACGATTTCCAAGTTGTTTATATTATTGATTGAATATTTAAAGATAATTAAAGAGGAAAATTTTATAAATAAATCCAATAAGGATTGCAGAAATTTTATATAAAATTGTCACTTTAAATTTCCAAAATTTGAATAAGTATTGCAGTCACTGGATTCGTCTAAAATAATGAAATTCTTCTTTATATTTTCCGTCAGTATTTGAACAAAAATAATGTATTTTTACTTTAATTAGTCCAAAGGAACAATTTGCCCAGAAGGACTATTAATTTCGTTTTGGCATTTTGCGTTCATCCACTAAAAGCGTTCTTTCACTTTTCAAATTGCTGCCACCAAATATTATCGCCCTGTTTTATATTTAAAAAAATTAAATAATGAAGAGTCTGCATAAATTTATATACGTTTCTCGCATTGTGATAAAACAACGGTACCTAGAGCCATCAATTTTTGAATATTGAACATTTTCAGTCGAATATTTTCATCTGGAAGACCAAATTTGGAATTTGTAGTTTGTTTCATAATCAATTTCATATTTTGTAAGACTTAAACGAATTTTTGATTAACAAATTCAAGGCTTCCAAAGCGAGCAATGGCAACGTTGTACAGGAAAACATTTTTATCTCCGCGTGAGACTGTGTATCGGAAATTCTAAAGGTATGTTCATTTTAAAATTATTTTGCAATATTGCTCTTGAACTGAGTTTTAGGGTTTAAGTGCGAAGAACGTCATATTTAAGAAATAAAGGTAACACCCAAAATGCTAAAAAACGCCCCTTAGGACGTTTATTTTTTTATTATTATGTGCGTCATGACACAAAGTATCTATTAATTATTCACCGGGTAGCAGGCACAAATATTTCTTTACTACAAAATGTTTTGGCCGATAAAGGAGAGGGAGGGTTCAAAATAACCCAGAGTTTTATTTGTTGTAGATGGGAATTTCTTCAAGCTAGAGAGAGGGAGCAATGGGTTTTCTTAAACTAAAGGTGTTTTAATCAATGTTATTGCATGGATGAAGGCATTTCGTTAGATTTCTGTTTCTCATAATATTCTCATAGAAAAGGTTCTAAAGCTCACTCTGTCTTGTTTTCGTATATTTCTTCGAGAGTTTTCTCCCAAAACACATGCTTTCGAAATTATTTTGGCTCTCACGTCTCAAAACTGAAAGGATTTAAGTGATTATTTGCTAAAAAACTCAAAAGATCTCTGTTCATAAGCTCCAGTTGCAACAAAAATGGAACATGTGGCTCCCACATAGTTTGGCGCGCTGATATATTTATTTCTTCCAGTTTTCTCCCACAAGGATTAGTGTTCGGTATTCGGTTTTTCACAGTTTCTGATTTTCAATACGATCAAAGTTTCGTGTGTTAAATAGATTTTTTGGAGAAAAAAAGAAAGAAAATTTTCATATTCTTCTCTTACAGTGGCTGCTTCTGTAAAGGTATCGAAATCCCACATCACTCACCGTTTTAAGTCATTCATCATGTTGGTGAATAGGTTGTCCTTACGACTGAGGCCTGTTGTAAATAAGATATTTTATTCTACAAACTATGTTTGCTATTATGATAATTAGAAAGAATCAATAAAATGGGAAAACAACTTATTGAAAACCGGAAATGCCCGTAAAATGACGACTTGTTACTCAGAAAGAAAATATAATATTCTACTATGGCATCTGAAATACATTTTTTTTGAAATACCAAGAAACTTTATGATATTTACGAAACTATACTGCAAAATAACTAAAAACACATTTATTTCCAAATACTTTATTAACCGTAATTCTTTTACAAATCTTAGATCAGTACATTATATGAGCATATCAAATATCTAATGCAGCAAATATTTGCTTTCAAACCTACTATACAGAACTACATCATTCATAATGTAAAATTAGAAGCAATAACAGCTTTACATCACTTTTCCACACAAAATTTGTATATATACGAATTTATTCAACACTTTTGGCTCATAACACCAGCCATTTAACATCAAATGGAAACACTGCAATGCACAAAGTAATGATGAAATCCTGTAAAACACTGAAAGTATATTCATCTTAGATAATAATGATATGTTAATTAATATGCAGGATTTAGATGCATGTTACTAAGCAAATAATTTTCCAGTCAACGATTTCTTATATAAACATTTTATTATTCAGCAGCTGGAAGCGTTTATGAGATTAAACTTAAAATTTATCAGAAGAGGAGTCGGAAATTTTGTCACTGACTATCAAATTTAAAAATGCTGTCATTCTAATTGAAGATAAGCATATTATCAAGAAATAAATCTGAAGTATTTCAAGTTCAGAATGGTATACATTTTTAAAGTAAGAATCGTGTTTAGTTTGTTAGGAACAGCTCTTTGCAAGAGTTGAGAACGCAAATGTTATTTGATTTGAGTATTGGTTAATTGTTATTGAATAATATATTGCTTAATGTGATGATTTATTATATTTCAAAGTACGCAGTGACGTCTTCTTTTCTCTAACATTTTAAAACAAATTCATATTTAAAAATATTTGAGTAAGTGTGTAAGGTTTTAGTTAAACTAACCAAGTTTATTTTAATTTAAATCTTTTCTATCTCCTCTCTGCTTCAACTTCCTGTCAGAAGAAGCGCGCGTTTTTAGCTTATGCTAATTTTTGAAGTTCAGCCAAGCACTATTTAAGACAGAGGTAGAAACCTCTCGGTGTGTGAGAGCTTTGCCTCAGATCACGGTCACGCTGCTCAACGTTTGCCTGACCAGCTAGCAGTTTAAATTTATAAGCCATAGTGCTTACTACGTGATTGCATTGTAAAATAAATTAAAGTGCGGTAGTATTTAGTATACCTTGCTACGCACCCTTTTCGGTAGAGGCCAACTTCCGCGAATTGCTCTGCGAAGCAAAGTTTAATTTAAGTTCTATTTTAATTTATTTAAATTTATTTGATTGTTAAGTTCGACCAAAGTGTGGTCTGTTACGTTCTGTATCTCTCCCGAATTGGGAGGTTTGTATTTAATAGTGATTGAATAAAAGAGGATTTCAAATCCCTTCACGTGCAGTTATTCTCCAGCCCAGCAGTTACATCAGAACATAGCGTACCTTCCGCTCCCTGTTCCAGTTCAGGACTTAGAACGTAAGGATAAGAACCCTTTACAGAATTTACCATGTTCTCAAAGAATACACACAGAATGCTAAGTCCTGATAATGGCGCCCGCACAGAAAGAAGAGGATGGCCTCAGCAACAAGAAGACGAACCTGAGACACCTGCTGTACCTGTCCAGAATCCTGAGATAGCACCTCCTGGCATAGAAGGATTCGGCTACATCGTACAAACCATGCGAGCAGCCATGAAGCCAGCGGCAAGTTTTGACGGCAAGACAGCCGTAATCAATTTCCTGGAAAAGCTAGACTCCCACTTCATGCTATATCCAGTCCACGAATTTCAGAAAGTCGCTCTTGCTACCAGCGCTTTGAAGGGCCAAGCGCTAAGTTGGTTCAAGTGCATCGGAAAGAATCTCTTGGGGGAACCAGGAAGCCCCACATACACGTATGAAAATTTCAAGAATTCTCTAGTGAAAGCATTTCCCGTGGTGCGAGATCGAGCCAGATTGGAAGCTGAACTGTTTAGCCGATACCAAGAAAGAATAGAAGATTTGTCTAATTTTATTTTGAGGAAAATTCAAGTTTTCAAGCTTTTGTATGGAAGTCGCCCGGATCCTGAAATTATTCAAGTTATACTTCCTAGGCTACTGCCCCAAGTTCAAGATTTCATCGAACTAAGAAATCCAACAACATTAGACAGATTATTTGAGCTCGCGGTACAATTTGAAAGCCGAAGAACAGCCGACAACGAACGACGACGCCAATTTGAGCGAAGAAGTCAGTGGAGTTCGCCAAGACCGCAGCAAAAGCAAAATCAAAGTTACGGGAATAAGGCGAAGCAATGGCCGAAGAAAGATGTGTCTCCTAAAGCGAGCGGCGAACGAAGGGAATTTAATAGAAGAACAAGCAAAGATTCCGAGGGCAACCAGAAGAAAAAGAATTTAAACTAAGAGGGATTTCTTCGAGGAAGGTGAAGAAGTCCGAAGCAGCGCAAAACCCTTCCAAAATCAATTTAAACACCGTGGTCGTTAAGAATTTGAGTTTGCCGAAGATTGAAGTTCTAATCAACAACATACCGGCGACAGCCCTCTTGGATACAGGAGCCCAAAGCAGCTTCGTATCGGAAAGATTCTTTAAGAAGCACTTTCGACGTTACAGAATTTTTAGTGCAAGAGACACGGATGTCATAGCGGCCCAAGGAGAAAAATGTAGCTGTTTAGGAAAAGTACCATTGTTCGTGCGTATCAACAACGAACAGGTAAGAATCCTGTTTTATATTGTGCGTAACCTGCAGACTTGTATTATTCTAGGTGTGGACTTTTTTAGTTTGGCAGAAGCAAAAATTGATTTCAAGGGGGGAGAACTAACATTAAATATGAAGCCAATTGAAGCGAAGAATGATAAGCCCCCGCAGCTGGACTTGGAACATTTACAAGCAGAGGAAAAAGAGAAAATCCAAGGTCTGGTAAGTCACTTTGCGAATTTATTTAGTGATGTACCAGGCTTTACGCAGGTGGTGAACCACGACATTGACACGGGGGACGCTCAGCCAGTTAGGCAAAAGCCATATAGATATGATAGGACAAAAGAGGAAATAATTGAACATCATATTAAAGAGATGTTAAAGAATAAAATCATCACGCCAATTTCTAGCAGTTATGCTAGCCCCGTTGTCCTGTGTAAGAAAAATAATGATTACCCGATTACGCACCCGAAGCGGTGGCGTTTTGCTATAGATTATCGCAAGTTAAATTCAGTTACAAAATATCCTGTATATCCGTTGCCGATAATTGAAGAAATTATTCGAAATATTTCGTCTACAAAATACATGACTACATTAGATCTCACGAGTGGCTATTTTCAGATTGGGGTAAAACCCGAGGACGTACACAAAACCGCGTTCATAACGAAATCTGGTACGTACGCATTTCTTAGAATGCCGTTCGGATTATCCGGCGCGCCGGCAACGTTCCAAAGATGTATGGACATCGTCTTAAGACCAGTCCTTGGTAAAAGCACTTTCATATATTTAGACGATATTATAATTACGAGTAGTACTCTAGAACAACACTTACAAGATTTAAGAAAAGTATTTTCATTGTTAAACGAAGCTGGTTTAAAGATAAATGCGTCTAAATGTAAATTTGCCGCAAAAGAGTTACGTTATTTAGGATTTAAAATTTCCCAAAAGGGAATCGAAACGGATCAGTCAAAAATAGTAGCCATTAGAAATTATCCTGTTCCTAAAACAGCGAAGAAATTATCGTCGTTTCTCGGGATGTGTTCATATTACCGGGCTTTCATTAAAGACTTTGCAAAAATAGCTGAGCCACTGCTAAAGTTGAAAAGAAAAAAAGCTAGGTTTTCGTGGTCAGCAGAAGCCAACTTGGCGTTTCAAAAATTGAAAGACGCATTGACTCAAGCTCCCGTCTTAAAATTTCCAGAAGGGGATAAGGGATTAGAGATTTCAGCGGACGCTTCAGATTTCGCGATTGGTGCAGTGCTTTCCCAAAATGGTCAGCCCGTGGCTTTTTTCAGCCGAACATTAAATGAAACCCAAAGAAACTATTCCGCAACAGAGAGAGAAACTCTCGCAGTGTTAGCATCAGTACAGAAATTTCGTGTGTTCTTTGGAAGTTCTCCAGTAACTGTATATACCGACCACGCGGCGGTCACTAGACTCTATTCTGGAAAAAATTTATCACCCAGATTAATAAGGTGGGCTCTCAAATTACAGGAATATAACCTAATAATTAAACATACGCCGGGAAAAGAAAATGTTGTGGCAGATGCTTTAAGCAGAATTAACTTAGATGAAAATGGAAGTGTAATTAAGATAGCCATGTTAACATCCAAAGTATTAGATTCTCGTGAAACAGTAATAGCCGAACTCAAAAAAGATCCGGAGTTCAAAAATATATACAATTATTTGGCCGACCCTGAGAATTTCAATCATCCGGATATTGTGCCGATAAGAAATAGGGCCGAAAATTACGAATTAATTGACGGACTGTTATTCTATACGAAAGCTACTAATGAGAATCATGAATATAGACCGGTTATCCCAGCTAGCATGAGGTTGAATGTATTAGAAGAGTTGCATGATTGTGCCATTTCGGCTCATTTAGGTATAAGAAAAACTGTTCAGAGAGTTCGCGAGGCAGTTTTCTTTCCAGAACTGCAAAAGTTTACTAGGGCGTATGTCCAGTCGTGCCCAACATGTCAATTAAATAATTATGTTAATTTCCGCCCGGCCGGGTTCCTAAATAGTATTAAATCAGAATTCCCAAATCAAATAATAGGCATCGATTTACTTGGACCTTACCCTCGAAGTAAAGTTAATAAAAGCCGATATCTTTTAGTTATAGTGGATCATTTTAGCAAATGGTTAGAGTTAATTCCGTTAAAACGCGCGTCTGCAAAAATTGTAGTAGATTCAATTCTAAATAAGTATATTTTAAAATACGGGGCGCCCCTAAAAGTTATTTCAGACAATGGTCCTCAGTTTGTTAGTAAAATGTTTGAGGAAATGTGTGCAAAACTGGGCATACGTCATCTAAAGATGGTCCCGTATCGTCCGCAGTCAAACATAGCGGAACGGGTGAATAGAAATGTAGTGAAAATAATTCGTAGTTATGTGAAAAACTATCACTCTACCTGGGATAGCCATATAAATGAATTTGCATTTGCCCTTAGGACCGCCAAACACGATACTACACAAAAAACACCCGCTGAACTCTTCTTAGGAAGAAAGATCTTGACCCCCCTAGATAAACTGTTCTTTGTACAGGAAAGGGCAGAAGAATTTAAAATGAGTGATATACAAAAGTTAATACGGGAAGCGACGGAAAATATAGAAATGGCCCAAAGAAAACAGAAATTGTACTATGACCTAAAAAGAAGAGAGGTCAAGTACAATGTGGGAGATGAAGTGTTGAAGATTAAACACAACTTGTCAAATGCCCCAGAGGAAAAGGTGGGGAAATTTTTTCCGCGTTTTGAAGGCCCGTTCACAATTGAACAAATTACGGGGGCAGTGGTTATATTAAAAAGAAATGATGGTCAAACGCTCAAAGCGAATGTGGACCAAATAAAACCGTTCTATAATCGCAGCAAAATGGCTGTATTTAAAGATTCGTTTCAGGATCCGAGGCAATCGACTAGCCAGGAAGATATACGTCAGCAAAAACAGCAGGAACCAGCTACAACGGCATCGAAATGTCAGAAGAAGAAAGCTCCCCCCCAACAAAGAAATAAGAACCAAAAAGGTGGTTTCAAAAGAAAGTCTCACGATGCAGGTGAACAAATCTACGAACGGAATTACGAGCGCACCAAGAGAAGAAAGCAGAATGGGCAAGGGAAGCCCAATGTATCCAAAAGAACTGTGGAATCATCGGACAGGTGCCTGAGAAGCAAGAAACGTCGATTGCAGCCTGAGAATCAACTTCCCGAATACAGCAGGAACCAGGACAAGCAACGAGCAAGGGCCCAGGAGAGAAGGGCCCAGTCCACCAAACGTCCAGCGGAGCAACCTCCTCTACAAAGGAAATTGCCGAGGATACAACGACGGAATTTCAAAAGAAAAAGAGACGAGCAGGCTCCGAAAGAACAACGAAAAACGAGGAAACTGAACCAGGCCACAACTTACTCAAGTTTTAAAGATTGGGCCAAGAAAAGGATGGACGATCATAATAAGATAAGTACAATTTCGTATTCAAAAGTTTAGTTAATTTTTGAGTATACTGCAAGTTGCAGGACTGATTTTACCTCAAGCGAGGTTGACTTTTACGCCAAGTGAGCGATAAGTTCTCATATGGAAAGTAAAATGTTTTGTTAAAAGAAATTGTAATTCTTAAAGATTTAAAATTACTTAATTTTGTAAATAGATTAATTCTGTAAAAGCAATGAATTGCTGAAAAGAATATGTTAACTAAATGATTTTGTACGACGCTTTGTCTAAAGACTTGTAAAATGTCTAGAATGAAAATTCGGAAAATTGAAAAACACGATTTAGTCTGTAGACTATTAATTCAATGTAATTTGATATTTCAAGAAAGTACCTTGAGAAAGGAATAGGAAGCACTTGCTGTAAGCTTAGAAATTTAACCTATATTTCTGTAAGCTTAGAAATTTAACTTCTATTTGCATTTCAGGATTGCTGTGAAATTGTTAATGTGTTATGAAATGTAACAAATAATATTATGCTAGCAATGCACGTTAAGTGCAATATTAATGTGAATGTTGTGTGCAAACTGCGAATTTGTATGCATGAAAAGTTAAAGATTCACTATTTTAGAATGCAAGTGTTAATTAGGCTCTCCACCAAATACACTTAAAGTGTTAGACATAAAGCTAGTGAGAACCTTAGGATTAGCTGGTTATAGGGCGTTTTTTTCAGGTCTCGTATGTCAAGTTCTAACTAATGTTAGTCGATTGTAGGTGGAAGAGTTGAACACCCCCGAACACATAAAAACCCGCATTGGCGGTTTGCCTTACATCCAACACCAGTGAGAGAGATACGGGGGAAGAATTTAATTGTGCTTGAATGATAATGTGTGTGTGCGAATTTACACAGGTAAAAATAAGGATTTGTACCACCTAGAATTATTCTGTTATTATGTCATACTAAAGTTATTTTCCTTCCAGATTTTGCTGGAAGGAGTAAGACTTATTGCAAGAATAAGACGTATTAAGAGAAATGTTGAAGACTGTTGTTCAAGAGTATTTCATCTGTAAACTTGTTTCACAAACAGATATATTGCCTTGTAAGAGTTGGCCTAAGTTTAGAACAGTGAAATTTTGACTATTTTTAGAATTGCTAGTTTTCAACATGGTCCGTTTGGACCAAAGTAGTTTAACTATCGCAATTCTGGCGGGAAGTATGTAAGGTTTTAGTTAAACTAACCAAGTTTATTTTAATTTAAATCTTTTCTATCTCCTCTCTGCTTCAACTTCCTGTCAGAAGAAGCGCGCGTTTTTAGCTTATGCTAATTTTTGAAGTTCAGCCAAGCACTATTTAAGCCAGAGGTAGAAACCTCTCGGTGTGTGAGAGCTTTGCCTCAGATCACGGTCACGCTGCTCAACGTTCGCCTGACCAGCTAGCAGTTTAAATTTATAAGCCATAGTGCTTACTACGTGATTGCTTTGTAAAATAAATTAAAGTGCGGTAGTATTTAGTATACCTTGCTACGCACCCTTTTCGGTAGAGGCCAACTTCCGCGAATTGCTCTGCGAAGCAAAGTTTGATTTAAGTTACATTTAAATTTATTTAAATTTATTTGATTGTTACGTTAAGACCCAAGTGCGGTCTTTTACTTTCTGTATCTCTTCCAAGTTGGGAAGTTTTGTAATTACTAGTGATTTAATAAAAGAGGATTTCAAATCCCTTTCACGTGCAGTTATTCTCCAGCCCAGCAGTTACATCAGAACATAGCGTACCTTCCGCTCCCTGTTCCAGTTCAGGACTTAGAACGTAAGGATAAGAACCCTTTATAGAATTTACCATGTTCTCAAAGAATACACACAGGATGCTAAGTCCTGATAAGTGGATAGTGGAATGGATACTTACCTGATACATAATTATTTCAATGTGATGATAAAATAAATTTGCTTTTAAAGTTCCTTCTAAAAATATTATAAGTCCACAATTTATTTATTGCTAACTGTAATCAAGTACATCAGCAGAGTGCTTTGTTTTCATTGTTAAATAAAATTAAATTCTTCATCACTTTTATGAGTGTGTTAACTGCATTTTTTTATTTTATTCGAAATAATTTGAAAATGGACCGTGAGAAATTAATTTTCGGAAGAAAATATTATTGTTGACACGTGAGAATAGGGCGTAATACTGATGAGGAAATGATCCAGGAAATTTTAACGGTTCAGCTAATTATTGAGAACTTTAACAAACGGGATTAACAAATTTTTCTGCTTCTGAGCATAGATTTATACACGCATTTTTCGAGAAGTTTCAACGATTCTTAAAAGTAATTGATATATTTTACGTAATTTTTTAAGTCATAAAATCATTATAGATTTCTAAATTTCTTTGAGTGTTTTTAAAATATTGTTATCTGTTTAGAGCTTAAAACTACATTTACTTTCCAAAATATCTCAAAACGGTTCTGAAAAAGTAAATTTAAATAAGTAGCATATTCAACAATGATCATCATTTACCCTGAATTCACAGTTTTGCCAGAAAGAGCTTGCAGAAATTATGAATGAAATATGTAACCAATCAAAATAAATGTACAAAAATATATTTATACCAATACAAACTAAAATTATGTACTTCGATAATAATTCACAAAAAGTTTGTATCAGACTGAAACTTCTTTTCATAATATTGCTTTTAAAGTTATGCAGAATTGGGTGATTCTAAGAATGGGAGAAGCACGTAATTCTAACTATGAAAGTTAGAATTATATAGTAATATTCTTTTCCATTTTATAAATGAGGGCAGAAGTAATGAAACAAATCCTTTTTAAATTCATTTTACTTTTGCCAAAGTAACAAATGTGCTTACTCAAAAGTTGTTTTCTTCAGAAAACGTTTTCTTAATTGTAACATTCCTATTAATACTTGAACTGCTGAAGCACCTATATTGTTGAAGGAAGCTTTTCAGAATGTGGCAAGTTGAGTTAGACATATGTAAAGCATTCATAACAGTATTACAATGAAAGAGCATGATGAGTTTTTATCCGCTAATATAACACTGTATATGAGTTGCGTGTATCCACAAAAATACACCAAAGTAATTTAAGCCCATCCATGGTAACGTATAACAAGTCTGAAGATATTCCACGTTATGGCTGACTAAACTTATGATAGCCGACTGTAACATGCAATCACAGGCAAGTAACATAACAACTGACGCACGCCAAAATGCACTATCTTTATGGAAGTATTCATAATGGTCGTTTAGTAACAAAATAATCTCTGCTACCTTCCTACTTCCACATATTTTAGCTTGATTGTTATAAGCTAGATAGGATTTTTATTATCAGTGTAGCACAGAATATAGTTCACTCACCAGCCTTCTTCTGTAATCTGAAAAAAAATTAAAAAGAAATCAGTATTTGTAGTTTTATACCATAACAAATGGATTATGCAATTAATAACTAATTCTTTAGCATCGGCGCTTGCTAGCATCCACACTTATCACGCGAATATGGATACACATGCACAATTCGGACCCATGATTCATTGCTTACGAACTGTTTTGCTAAAACAACTGTTTTATGTTCTCTAATTATTTGAAATGGGGCATGACACTTCAGTGTTATATCACTAAATTTCTTTTAACAGTACGGTTTCATATCTGAAGGAGTAATCCAAAATATCATTTTCATATGTTCAAGAGAGAAATTTGTAATTTTACAATGTAGCGTACCGTATTCTTGATTATTACTTTTAATGCATTATAACGCATAATTTGTCCATAAATGGTTACCTCATTTCTGAATATTGCTTGACGATTTCTTACCTATATCTTTAAACCTTTATTTATCACCTGATCAGCTGGCGATCCAGAAAGCCGTAGAAGTCTTTGTCACGTATCACACGCAGTCGAGATACGTTGCGAAATTTGTTCGAAATGTTAAGGAAAAACGCATTGATGAAAGGAATTAGAAAATTAAATTGAGAACTTAGTTAAAAATAATCGTGATTGATCACACAAAAAATAACAATGTTACCTCATTTTATTTAAACCTCATTGCATTTTTTGCAGATGGGAGCATGCACATTCCTTTAAACATGGTTTAAAACGGATACCTTTTAAACAAATGACGATTTAGATTAAGGTGGGAAGGCCGTTATTTATGACTAAATGACAGATCTCATCTCCTGAAGTTTCAAACATTGCTCCATTTTATTACGACCCATTATATTTGTCAGCAGTCTATCTCACTAGATGTTCTACTTCTGTTATATGTCGCAAATGATGTTTTAATACCGAAGCATTACAATCGTTTTTTCATGGAGCTTAATTCTCTTGATTTCTCCCCGGTTTTTTATTTCACTGTTCCCTATATTAATAACTGTTGGCGTTCGTAAGTATAACTCAGTTCCGCTGATACAGTGGATTAAATAAAATTCAACAGAACTAAGCAAACAAGCCTTCCGAACCAACTTAGGGTCAAAACATTGCCTTTCTGATACGCAGTTGATTGCTTTTAGATTTTTTCTTTTCTTTATAATTTACTCTAAATATAGTTATCCAAACATTAATGCCGTCATCAGCAGTAATGTTTTGTGAAATTTATCCTTGTGAAATTTTAATTGTGAACTAAATTGTGAAATTTTATAAGTTTAAGAGATACCTGTTACCTCTTGTTGAGAGACTCAGATCGTCTTTGTATGCATCTTCTCCTGAATTTCTTGTGATTTAAAAATAATTTTTATTTCTTCAAACATTGAGCTTATCATTTATGAGACAGGTTTTTCAATACGTTGTTTCTATTGCTAACTCCTTTCGTCTATCATTGTAACACAGTCGTGTTCTCGACATGCCTTAAGATAGAACTAAGTACTGATTTGCAGGAAAAAAAAATTAACCAAATTTTAGAAAAATCCTTCAAGAAGTAGAGATGAATTTCGTTTTATCAAGAGTCCCTGACACTATCAAAGTTAAATTATCCCAAATTATCAAATTTACTTTGTTGCAGGAAAATTCAAATGAAGATTTTATGTTAAATTATTCTACTAATTACCCTTTTATAATTTACCGAAAAAATTATGAGAAAGAACGGAAACAAGTTTGCATCATAAGAAATGAATCAGAGTATGCATTTTCTCCATGTACAAGCTAAACTTTAATTTTCCATTTTCCTTCATATGTTTATACTGTGAACTTCATAAATAACACATAAATACAAGGAAAACAAAACTCACTGCCTTATCCTTCAGATCCAGCTTGAGACATGAAAAGTGTCATAAAATGGTCAAAAGCGTCTTTTCATTTTAAGGTTATTTGATCTTAACAGATTAAAATAAGCATATATTTCTAGTGAAATTAAATGACCGCCATTGGTTTCAGCATTAGCTGGATATGATTTCTTTAAAAGATAATATACATCCAAAATACACGCTTTCAAGGTACATAATAATATTTAGATATGCGGAGAATAACTTTTCCATTAGGTAGGAAAAGAAATCCTTTTAAAAATAAGGGTGACTACGTTTTCAAAATAGATCATGAGGTTTATATATGCTTTGGAGAGGAAAGAAACATGCTATGTACATTTTGAATTTCATGGCTGTTTATTAATCTGTAAAGGAGCCTATGGATTTATCGATGTCCACTGTAAAAGCATTTCTGTCCTTTGAAGGGATTTATTCCGGTCTCTAGTATTGATACTTCTCTCGCGAGTTACGCATTTGTGCATTGAGGGGGTAAAGCACATGGAATTTAGTTTTCATGTACGAGCTACAATGATGTAAGTTGAAAAGGACTTTATTTATTGAATGGGCACTCCAGTATTCTGAGAACTGAAAATGGGTGCAAAAATTTTAATGTGTGTTTGAAATTAATATAGGTTTGGATTTAATGAGACACGTAAAATGTAAAGCCATTACGCAGAAAGAAATACATCAGAGATGACACTTGATTTCTTCACCGAAAATTAAATAAGAAATGACTCATACAGAAATGATTTTACAGAAAGTTCTTAAACGAAAATGAATCTTATATTATTTATAAAAGAAGAAGGAGGTTTTATTTGTAAATTAATACGTTACAAAATTATGAATGTCTTCAATTTTTAACAATCGAAAGTATTTGAACTTCTTCACGAAATACTGAAAATGTTTTTCTTTTAGATTTACTTCTATATAAGGGCTTGGCATAACGACGGTGGCTTGATATAATGGACTTCTGGAGATTCTTCGTGCCATATTAAATATGATCTTGCATAAATTTCTAGCAGAGATGCTCACTGAAAATAAGATGGCGTCTCTTATGCCTGATCAAATGGTCATCCAAGCAATGTTTGGATCCGAGGTCATACAAAAGACCGAATGTATAGGGATGAAATTCGCCCTCCAGGCAACTTAAAGAGAGCATTACAGGTAACGAACAGTAAATTGCAGCAGCGATCTAGTGCTGAGAATGTTGCCTGACAGTATGAATAAATGGTTATTTATCACGGCTGGTACACTGAATACAATTTTTGGCTGCACAATTAAAGTTCTATGGTATCTCCTTAGAAATTTTCGTACAAGTAATTTACGAAAAGAACCCAGAACCTCAATTATAATCCATTAAATCCGAAGTTAATTTTCTCCTACAATTAAATTAAAACAATGAATATTGATTATTCTGTTCCAAACAATAATAACATAATCAAATTTCATCAAAATATTATTAGTTATTGAGAAGACGAAATGTTATGTATCTAGGATGCTGGACTTAAATTGATGTAGATTGCAAGCAGAAATGATAAGGAAAAGATTCTAATGAAGTATGGGAAGGAGTCGGAACCTGAAATAAAATACAAATAAATCACTTTAATAACACTCGTACCTGTTGAAAAGTCGTGAATCATTTTTGTAATCAATGTATAGTATAATTTCTATTTATGATTTCACGTGAAATCAAAAAATCATTTGATATGTAATCTGTCACTGCGATTTTGGTTCTTTTAAATTCCTTCATTAGTTATAACATTTACGTGAATAAAAATATAACATTAATCTAATTAGTAGATAAAATATTGCCGGAAAATTCCTCCTTATTAAAATTTTATTAAATGAAGAATTGTTCGTAGAAGAAACTGTGTATCCATTACCTACACCCCTATAATTAACAAATGAACTTTACCATAACTCCGAATGGCAAAAATAACAAATACACTTTAATGCAAGAATGCCTAACCAGAGCCCAAGTGCCACACGTGCCTCACGCGACCTGTTGATGGGGTTCGCATTGCACTTCTGGACCTCTGTAAATCAAAGCTTTTCTGCGAATTTCGTTCTCAGCCTGCTTCAACAGAAAAGAAACTGTTACGGCACTCTTCTTAGATATTGAGAAGGCGCTTGATAAGATTTATCATCATGGCCTCCTTATCAAACTTATATCTTATCAGTTTTCACCAGAATTATTTATTTTAATTGCAAATTATTTAGATAAAAGAAACTTCCAGGTCAAAATTAAAATTACCTTCTCCAACAAAAAACTTTTGGAACTTTTGGATTTAGGAGTTCTGTCGGATGCTAAGTTAACCTTCAGACCGCACCTCGACTTCATCAGGAATAAAGCGCAGAATCCATTTACGGCCATCTACGCTTTATTATGACGCAACTCTAAACTGAATCTAAGTACGAAAAGACTGATATATATATATATATATATAAAGGCTATCAGGCCAATTCTTTCATATGCAGTACTTGTCTGAGCCGCTGGCCAGGTCAAACAGGCAGATACTCCAAAGATTGCAAAATAAGCTTCTATGTGTGATCAGAAACTCTCTGTGGTTTGTATAAAATTTACAATAACATCAAAATTTTACCACTCGATAGCGAAATTCTCAAGCTCTCATACAACTTCTTTCGACAATGCGATGCCATAATTCAGATGTAAAAAAATATTGGAAGCATCGACGTTTTAGTTAATCAACGTTTTAATAGACCCAGAACGATACACCACAATGAAAAGTGGTGATCGAGTGTTTTGCATATAATGTATATATTTTACTTTACTTATTTTAATATTTTTAATTATTTCTTCATTATTTTTATTATTATTTTCTGGCAAAACAGGATTTTGGTTTTTGCTTCCCGGCAAAGCGGGTACAGACTTTGATTTGCATAATTTATTTGTGTTAAAAAACGTTACTTTCTGATGGGTCGAGAACAACCAATCACCTTACAGCATCGCCTCAGCTACAAAAACCTCTCTCACAGCTTTGCGATATCCAGACCTCACAGAGATGCCATAGAAGATAAACGCTACTGCTATTGCGCTACAAATCTCATGCCATATGCCATATAATTGCTTAAATACCCAAAGTTTTCACTTTGAGATGTAGCACCAAGGTGTACAAGTATTTCCATTTACTGGATGTTTTTATTTTATTACTTTTTAGGTTTCCCTACGGGATATATAATATAGAGTGGTAAAGGCTTAATCGGTCGTACACCACTTACGAAGCAAAGCCCAATAACCAAGGTGGACCCTTCTCAGTCTTGCCGAGTCAAGTGACAAGAGAGCAAAGGAAACGTCGAATTCTAGCTATGTCACGTACTCAAAAGCGCAGCTGACACAATATTTTACACCAGACATTACGCTGCAACATTGCTTTCAATATTCCTCGTCTCACTGCTGATGTCATGGTGGGCTGCTTCAGAATGAACTGAAGGCTGCACTTTTATTCACTTATTATTACGAGTGCCTTTGCCGCTCAACGTTTAATTATTTTACAGCGCCACCGTCAGTCGCTTTCCGTTTTCTGCATGAAACACACGCCAGCGAACGCATAAAGAATTTACAAAGCTATGGTTTTGGTTTGGTTACTTTAATTATAACAAAACATTCAAGCGCTATCTGCCTAATGGAAAATACCTTCGTGGAGGACTTTTCAAGAGAAACTGACTCGTATATATGTTACATATGGGAATAACCACGAAAGCGCCCACGTAGCCCGCTCGTTCACCAGGATTGAAACACCAGACCGAACTACCAGTGGTTAGCGACTTCAGCGCTCAGCCGCTGGCGGGCTACGAAGCTGTGTGTGAAGTAGCTGATTTGGTGTTTCCTACAGGTATAATCTATGTTAATCATTAGTTTTAATAAATATGAATAATTTTGTAGTTACGTTGATTCATGTCATCATACGAGCTGGAAGAATAGAAAAATGCACCATTATAATTTTAACAAAGAATGTAAGGATAAATATATTTTCATTAATTTTAAGAAAAAATATATTTGTTTGATTCGTAATTCAACAGTTTCTGTTGAAAAGAAAAAACGTCATTGAACGACATTTTACAACAGGTCTTAAAAATATAATACTGAATATCTCTCTAACAGCAATCTGAGAAAATTTGAAGTGAAAGAATTAAAAGAAACATTGCCCAACAAGTAATGTTTACAAAGTTCGCAAATAAAACGAAGGTTACTGCGATTGCATTATTTAAATTTTCATATCAACTTGCAGTTTACAAAAAACCCTTTGAGGATGGGAAAATGATTCGAGAAGCCGTGCTTGCTGCATGGGAGATTTTTATTTTAAGAAGCTGAAAATAAGAATATTGCATTAATGGAAAAGTAAAAGATGATTTAAAAAAAGTGCGTTTTACTATGTGATGAATAAACAGATATCTGTAATATAGCTCAAGTAAATATCTTATGAGGATGGTCTTTAACGACCGCTCAGTAAAGAAAGATATACAGCCAGTTTCGACATTAAAATGCACTACGCGCGGAGTGGACACATACCAAGCAATTAAAAAACATGTAATAGAAATTAATCTTCCGATTCAACTATTTGTGCCCATAACAACAAACAATAAAAGGGAAGTAAGTTTTTGTGTCCAACAAATGGTAGGTGTTTGTGTCCGTAACATTCGCCATGATTAATTCTGCTATAGGCTTCATCACATTGTGTAAGAATGATGATGACTTTGCAAACTCTTTCAACTGCAATGCATTTATACATCATCAGCAGGAAATATGTACAAAAGATTTACGTTATTAGCTCGTGACGAAAGTTGTTCTAAAAACTGTAAATTTTATTCGTGTCAGATTACTTCACAATAGATTGTTCAAAGTACTGAGTGATGAGTACGATGCTGAGTATTGAACTTTAATGTTAAATTCTGAAATTAGATGGGTTAGTAAGGGGAAAAACCTACAACTCTTACAGCTTTTTCCAGAAATAAAACAGTTTTTAAAATCCAGAAACGAAACTTATGCTGACATTAATAATCATAGCTAGTTATCTGATTTTAACCTTTCTTATAGACATAACAAACAACATGAATAAATTAAACCTTGAGCACCAGAGCAAAGAAAATTCTGTTATTGAGTTAATAGGAAGTATAACGCATTTAAATTACAATTAAACTTGTGGAAATCCCAAATAAAAAAAATGAACTTTTGCCACTTTACAAAATTGAAGAACTAAACAAAGAAAATTGAAACAGTTAAAAATTCTGAAAATCTCGACAAGTGTAAATATAATTACGAGAAAAGCTTTGCCGACTAAATTTTCTGTTTCTTCACACTTGATGATGTAGTGAGTATAAATTATGTAAATACATTAAATCTTACCTAACTAATTTTTAAAAGTTGTTTATAATTAGTTTGTAGAAATTTATATTCATTTTAACTAACCAGTTAAGTTTAATTTTATGCTTTCTTTCCTATGAGCCTTCATTTTCCCTAATAAATGCAAGAAAATTTAAATTTGGTAGCGCGCGTGAAGGAATGCAAATTCTGCCAGTGGGAGAAAATTGTTTAAATACTTAGTTCTAGAAGTGAAAGTTAGAGAGTGTGGGCAAGCAATGTACTTTGTAGCGTGAGCTTCTGGTTCTGCATTTATTGCTGGTTAAAGTGCTTTGCCGGCGAATCAATTAGCTGTTATTACTTTGGTAACTATTACTTTGCTTCCACGAAACTTCGCCGCAGTTTTGGAGTAAGAAGATTATCTGAGCCCTGGTAGAAAAACTGTAGCGTTTGTTAATATCTTTGAATTTTTAGTTTAGTTCTTGTTAGCTGAGTTACCGCCCAAGAGAGGCGTAGTTTGTTAGCGTCAAGTTTAATGAAGGATTCTTTTAACCCATCTCCTGCCTGGTTTCTGCACTTACTTCAGCCGTCATTCCAAAAGTTGAACAAGGGGATATCACAAGTTCTTAAACGTTATTTTAAGTTGTTTTTATAATTAACATGAAAAAAAAACATGGAAATAAATAACATTAAATTTTCAGATAGTAGTAAGATACCTATTGTTCCTTTCCCACAACCTGACAGCCTTTTCCTACAAGCAACGTTCGGTGTCTGGATACATTCTGCTCGCATAAAAATTTTTAGAGCAGAGGTCAGATGAATATCAGTTATAATTATCTAGCTAAGGACATGAAAAAAAGCTGCTCACTTTGGTACTTATTACCCAACACAGAAATCACGTACGATGCAAAACTTTTAGTTTTTTGGGAACCATGCAGACAAGTATTTGTAAATTTTGGGAATATCCACTTCACAAATGTTTTGCTTTAGAATTGAATCGTTAGTTCCACCTGTATGTAGACCAACATTTTCTCAATATCAGTTCACAAATTCTAGAGACCATCTAGAGAGTCAATTTCAGCATCCAGGATTGTATATTAGCTTCAGTCTACGATGAAATTTCAGTTTTTATTAATAAGTTATAATTATATATTTTTCGTTATTTTATCAGGGTGATCATAGTGTCTCAGAAAAATGTATATACCTACGTGCTCTGTATACGAGTTTAACCTACATGCCTGTTTTGTCAGTTAAAATGTTAATTAGGATTATTTATAGCAGATTGGTAAAACTAATTGAGGTTAAATGTTTATACTTTACGCAAAGTGTGGGTTTTTAGCTACCCTTTGAGCTTACTTTTGGGACTATTTCTTATATTTTATTTTATTAATCTTTCCCAGTTGCCTACAAAGTTCAACAGATTTTTGTCCATTTATTAGTTCTGTTGAAGACGTCAAATAGAATAACCTTAAATTAAATTATCCGTTTCAAGAAGTAATTTAATATCACGAGGATTAATATCAAAATAATAAGCATAAACTCATATTAAAAACTTAAATCACGTATTTGTGAATAGTCATATAAATTGTAGTTTGGATGTTGGTTCCATTGCCTGTGGAACATAAAATGGTTTTACGTTTAAAATCATATAATAAAATTATCGTAAAATTCAAAATTGAGAATAATGCTTGAAACAAGTCATTTAGGGAGCTTAAGTA
This sequence comes from Stegodyphus mimosarum, assembly GCA_000611955.2. Lineage (NCBI taxonomy): Eukaryota > Metazoa > Arthropoda > Arachnida > Araneae > Eresidae > Stegodyphus > Stegodyphus mimosarum. The sequence continues at coordinate 194,975 of KK117857.1, read as the reverse complement.
AATGGATGTACTAATATCAATGATAAAAAAATAGCTTCGAATAAAAATATTTATAGCGTCGAAAATGATTGTATAAAACAGAAATTTAAAGGAGAAAATTGTAAAAAACTGAGTAATGCAGAAACATGTTTAAATGAAATGATGAAAATATGAAAATTTATAAAATAAAATGCTGCATATGAAAAAGGCCTCAATAAATAGGAGGGCGCAAGGGACATAAAATGCAAATCGAGTGTATGTGGAAAGAATTCGGTAACTCTTGTGTCTTTTAAGCATATGGTTTTTATGTGGTTACTGCATACACGTACCATGTGTTAACCTTTAAGAATATTTTCAAACAAACTAACATATATTTTCTTTAATCGTTTTCTCTCAAAACCAAATCTCATAAACTTTCTTTTTTATTTGTTCCTTCTATTTTATACACTTTTAATACTTCATTTATAGATGGATTTTAAGAATCTTTCTTGTTATGACAAGCTACATTAATATTATCTAAGCAAAATTTATCACTTCATTTAAGTGCGACCATTTCTTTCAAATTTATTATATAGCACTAACATAGAATTCATTATTATACACAGTTTTTTTCAATATAGCATTTTTAAACATTTTATTCTAAAAATGTGTTTGAAAATGGAACTAAGAAGTATTATTTATTTTAAAACTGTACTGTTAGCTTACCTTCTGAAGAAAATGCTATATGGTATTAAACTATGAATTTATTTTTATGGAACATTTGCTTACTCACTTTTCAGAAATTGCTTTTCGTCCATGTGGCAGAAAAATTATTCTAAGGAAAGGAATTTTCCTAGTATTTGCTAAGTTTTAAAACCAATTTACGACTCGCAATATTGGGGTTACAATCCAATTACATGAAATTATGATGTGCAATAAATATTGTAATTTCACGTAGAGTATAACTTGTAACTTTCCAAACATTCGTCATAATCAATGAAAAACTTTTTAAATGCTACTTAATCAATGAAAAATTGACTATGTTTCTTAGAGGCATTTCACATTCATAAAAATCTTTCAGTTCTAGTTAAAGATCTCAATTTTAATCTGGCTTTACTCTCAGGTTTTTAGGAAATTAATTTATAGTTCTTTTTATTTGTCATCAACAGATGGTGCCAGTTGCCTGATTGTCTTCCTCTTACTGTTATCGTGTGAGCACAGGCTTCTGTTTCATCATTTGCAGTTCCCTTCGATATTTAAACTTTCCAAACTAGTCCTGGAAATTTATGAATATTTTGCAGATTCTTGTTGCCTTAACACCTCCAATATTATATTTGTGATAGAAAATGATAGTTACTTCTGTTTTACGATTTTCAAAATTTCAGCGATACGACAGTCTTATATAAATTACTTTGCATATTTTTAAGAATAAACGTATTAAATCTTGCTTAAATAAAAGTAGAAATTTAAGCTATGTCCTTACAATTTATATACATTTAAATAAAAATTAGAGAAAACTTTTAAATTTGTACTTCAGTGGTTATGGCGTTTGAAATACCTAACTGTTTGGTGGCTGAACTAAAATCTTAGTATTAGCAGACTTACGTTGTTGAAGGCGATAGGGAAATTCAGCGTACTAGATTAGAAATACTGATTTCATTTACGAAAGGAAAAAATATGGAATGAATTGTAGAATTGGAATCAGTAATTTCAAAACATAAAAAAATGAATTTATGAAAAATATGGAAGTAAAATTTTAACTTATTATGTTGCATGCATAAAATATATCTATTCAAAGGCAGGTTCAAACTTTAATCAAAGGAACATGCTTTTAAACGGTAAAAGCTTGACTGTCGAATTTTTCACCTGCTATTATATTGCGTTTGTAGGCTAGGAAACTTACGTTTTTTGCATAGTCAGAATGTTTTATTCCTTGTGGAATGAAGTGTATTGCTATCATTGGCGGCTCGTAATAAGCACTGTGGAACTGCAGCACCCCCTGTTTCCACTTATTATTATTTTTAATATTTAATATAATGAGCCCTTTTTTCTTTAATTCTTTCTTTATACTTCTACAATATATAATCCTTAAACTTAATGTCAGTAACCATCCTCCAGTTTATGAAAAAGGTACGAAAGTTTTTGTATGGAACTGCGCTTCACAAGGCTGTTCTGCGCAAGCGCGCACAGAAAGCAGCACTCGAGCCAGGGAGATAAAACAGCAATGTCGCTCTTGCAGTGCCGAAATTCTGGAAACGTGATTATTTCTTACTCCACGCGTGTGATATTTGGCTGTTCTGAGCATGCGCTCTTAGGAAGCAGCGTACGAGGCTGAGAGGGAGAAGAGCACTGTCGCTTTTGCAGTGCCGAATCTGGAGTGTCGTTGGGAGCTGGTTCTTTTTTTTTACTCCGCGTGTGCTGTGTTTAAAAATCATACACCATATTCTTGGTTAGATTATTTTTCAGCTATTCTATTTGATTCATTTTTTTCGGTTCTTTTATTTTACAGAAAACTTTAACCATGTCCTTGCATCCTCAAGTAATAAATTCTGTGACTGTAAGTGAACTTCAAGAGCTTTCGTTTTCACAGCTGTCTCTCCATGAGAAAAGTACAATTAAGAAAAGAGGTCGTTCAACACCTGATATTCTAATATGTCAGCCAGGCATAAGCAACAAGAAGAAATATATTCGTAGTTTCAATTCTAAGTGGTACCAACGGAAAAATTGGCTCTGCGGTTGTGAAGTAAAAAATGCTCTGCTTTGTTTCCCGTGCTTGCTGTTTGGAGGTGATGTAACGTGGACAAAAGATGGTTTCATAAATATAAACAAAATGAAAGAAAAAACTGAAAAGCATCAGAAGCATGTTGATAATGTTGTTTCACTGTCACTTTTAAGAACCGTTAGTATTAAAGAGAAACTTAGTGAGGGATACAGACTTCTAGTCAATGAACATAACATAAAAAGAACAGTGAAATTTTGTGCAAAATAACAGACTGCATTTTCTTTTGCGGAAACTTTGAAACTCCCTTACGTGGACATGATGAAAAAGACGATTCGGTAAATCCAGGGGTATTTAGAGGATTAGTAAATTTTGCCTCTAAATTAGATTCAGATTTGAAGAATCACTTAGAAACTAGCGCAGTCTTCAAAGTTGTTTTTAAAACCATTCACAACGAGATACTTGATTGCCTATTTCAAATATACCATGAGGAGATAAGGACGGAAATTAGGAAAGCTTGTAGCTTTAATGGCTTATGACACAAGCGATGTTTCGAAACACACTTAGATGGTCCTTATTCTACAGTATGTATTGAATGGGGAAATATTTGAGCGTTTCTGGTGATTCTTTATTCCAGAAAATCAAACTGCAGATGGCATATCAAAATGTATTTTAGAACAATTGGACATAATCCTTCAAGGAAATGAACAAAAGTCGATAGCTCAGACATTTGATGGTGCAAATGTCATGAAAGGCAAAAACGCTGGAGTTCAAGCAAAAATAAAAGCAATTTATACTAATGCACATTTCATTCACTGTTATGTACATCAACTTAATTTTATAATGAGAAATGCAGCAAGTATTTCAAGAAACGGAAAAATAATTTTTTCTAACATTCTGGCTTTTCCAACATTCTTTTCAAGATCACCGCAACGTGTGTCCATTTTAAGGAAGCATATGGCCGTTAGCATTCCACGTCTTTCTTCTACAAGGTGGAACTTTAACATACGGACCATAAACACAGTTCATAAAAATTTGAAACCTTTAAAAAATTATCTTGCTGAAATGCATTCAACATGAAATGCAGAGTAAACTATTGCAGAGGCAAAAGGAATTTCAAAATATCTAAATGATGATAATTTCAAGTTTTCGTTAGAGCTTTTTCATCAGATTATGCCTCATGTTGAAATAATATATAACCAAATGCAATCCTGAAAAGTTAGTGTGTTTAAAGTTAATGAATATATAACAAATTTCAAAACTGCTATTTTAGAATTAAGAAACTCAAAGTACTGTGAGAATTCTTCAAAGACACTGATGGCAGAAGCTAAGGAAATATGTGACTTTATATGTATTGATATAATGGAAAGATATTCTTCCACTAAACACTTAGCAGCTGCTAAATTGTTCAACAAGAAATGCTTCGCTAGTTTTAGGAAACAATATCCTGCAGAATAAAGAGTACTGACCACTGAAGCATATCCAATAATTTACAAGGAAAAGCTTCAAACTGAACTAAAAGTATTCTATTGTAGGTCTGATATTCAAGAATACTGCAAATTAATTGAGCTACTGAAATTTATCTTGGAAAATAATCTAGACGATGTTCTTAGTGAAATTACGAAACTGATAAAAATTCTCTTGACAGTTCCTATGACTACATCAGAGGCAGTACGCTGCTTTTTAACATTGAAAAGAATAAAAACTTTTCTAAGAAGCACTATGAATTCGGAAAGACTAAATGCGCTTTCAATGCTTTCAATATAGAAAAATTTCCTCAGTTGTCATCCAGAGATCAAGAAGACAATTATTGATCTCTTCACGCAAATTAAAACAAGAAGAATGGATTTCATTTTTAAATGAATAGGTAAAGCTTTAACCGTAACAATTTAAGTTAAAGTAATTAAGAAATGTTTAATTTTTCTTTTGTAAAATTTCATGGAAGTTTCAAAATAAATTTTCTTTTTATACATGTTTGTTTCCCTTTACACAGGTTTAAAACAAAGGTTAAATTTTTTTAGAACAGCATCCCCACTAATTTTAGCTACGAACCGCCACTGGCTATCATTATTAATAGACCGTTCTAGCGTTTTAAGGAGCTAATCTCCATTCTGTAATTGGAAGGGTGAAACATTATAGTGGTGCAGTCAGAGACCGTTCATGTTTTTCACCCTTGTCCATCATATTTCTTAATATAGTAATAATATGATGGATAATATTTCATAAATGTGTTCAACATCCTCGAAATATCGGAACAGATATGAAAGTATAAATCTCTTTGACAAATCAAGATATTTTGTTTTTGTATTAATAAGTGTTACATGTTGTGTGCACAAGTGTTTACATTTAAACTAAATGACAAAACGTTGCTTGACCTTTTTCGTAAATTAAGTTCTGAATTTTATCTTTTATCCAGCTCATTTACAAAAAGAATTATCCCGCTAGTGAACCCGATTTAAAATCCCAGCGGTATGCTATCATGTGATCAGTTTAAGAATACATTTATGTCTTGTATTCTACTAAAGTTCACATTTTGTTTGGTTAGGAGCCAATAACAGTATCTCAGAGACCTAACATTGGAAGTTTAAATAAAGCTCGTCCCTGAGCGGCAAATTGCCTCGAAGATGAAGAAGATAGCTTCAACAAAAGAAAGAGCATTTTCATAGCCTATGAGCTCCCCGAAGCTGAATTTTAAGTTGAATTTAAGGGCTCTTGGGGAAATTGAAGTTTCGGAATCATCCTTGTTATAATGCTACCTGTAGAGAAAGCTTACAACCCTCACTTGGCACTACTGAAGACTTCTTTTTCCTCCTTAGGAGCTTGCACTACCGGATCTAACTGCAGCCTTTATTGGCACTGTTCCATGGGTAACAGTATCTAGGCAATGGTTTTTTATAGGCTTTTCTTCAGCATTTTAGCGATTGAAGCTTTAATGCCTTTTTGATTAATTCCTCCTTTCTTTATTAATACGTTTACAATTTCTTTCTCTGTTCAAATGACATAGTAATTACTGAAATCTTCAATCATTTTCCTTTGACAAAGAATTTAAATAGCTACTTCTTTATTTATTATGTTGCGTTAGAAACTTTATGATTTTCGGAGATGTCACTGTAATACAAGAATAATTTTAATTTTAAGATATAATTTTAATGGTTATTTGGGAAAAATCTATGTATGTTCAGTATATTAAATGAAAATAAATTTCATCAGTAATTTTGATGTGAATTGATTTTTTTGAGTATTTCGAAGTCCATTTCCTTACGCAAAAATTTTCCTTTGATAACCTAGTCATCTGCGCATATTTACAGGTATCTGAATTTTAATTTTAAAAAAGGACTTTACTAAATTGATAAATTTTGATTTATGTTTTTTCTCAACGTAAAACAAAAATATGATTGCGTAATTTTTAAGAAAATAAAAAGAAATGTTATATTAAATTTCTCAAATCAATGTATGAAACACGAATTAAAAATCTTTCCTGGATGTTTAATGTATAAATAGATGTATAACTGAGAGTTTTTCTTAGGTAATTACCGAACATTGATAGACCTGTCTGATTCTGAGGGCATTATTTTGAATTCCTAAGCAACTGATATATATATAAGAATTATAGGTAACACTGTTGTAGCAATCATTACAAAAGAGTAGGCAAATACTTTATCCTTAGCTTCTTGCACATACATCCTAAATTTCCAATTTCTTTTCCCTAAACAAATGTGATTTTAAACGCATATCTTTTATTTTGTTTTTTACTTTAACATTTATAAGTTTAATAAATAAACCAAATAAGTCTTCTGATTGGTTATTTTAAGTTAAAGTAAGTTAAAATTTTAGTCAACTGTGTGATTAAGTTAAAACAAATCGAAAATTCTCTTATTATTAATTATGTTATAATGAGTTTGACACAAACGAAACCTTACATTGAATTTACTTATGTTTAGTTCATCCAGCTGTGGAATAAAATATTTTGTACTGCGTCGTAAAATTAAAGACGTGCTATGAGAACAACGGTACACCTAGTATGACGTGAGAAAGCAATATATGCAGTTCTGGAAAAGTGGAAAACATTAAAAGAAAATTATGTGGAATAAAATTATAATTTGATAGGTTTAATATTTTAAGAAAATATGAAAGAACTGTTAAACTATTTGAAACTATACGAAATGCTTGTCAAGATTATGAGAAGCTTGTCCTGGCAATTAAAAAAAACTAAAATTTTGAAATCTGTTCCGTAATAAATTATAATAAAGTATTCACAGAATTGAAGGAAACATGACTTGCTAAGAAATATCAATTAACCCTTTTCAGTTGTTGAACTAGCAATATTGGGCGGCTTCAGCAATTCAGCCACTTTTAGGTTTGACGCTATAAAAATATTGCTTAAGAAGCTGGCAAAGAAGAAGAATATTGCTTAAGCAGTTTCATTTTAAAGAATTATTTATTAGCATGTCAAGAAATGCCGATTGAAATGTTCCCGTAACCCATTTATGTCGTGAATTACTTTTCTCGCATTTAACTTATTAATTGAAGAAGACACATGGTTAATATTAAATGGGCCTATGTGTACAATACACTTCTCCTGTTCGAATAAATCTACAACTAGACAATAGCATCAAATTAAAAAAATGACAATATATTACCTCTTGCCACACATCTAATGTTAAAATTGTCTGGAAATGTAATTATTGATCTCTTAACGAAGTTTGTTGAATTGAACTTTATATATTTTCAATAATGTTGAAATAGCGTGACGCTTTTTAATACTTTTCTTCTTTTCCTCTCATAGTTTTGAATTTGTTCAAACAGGCTTATTTATTTGCCCCAAAAGAGTATTCTGAATATTTTCTACAAGTGCGACAATAATTTATGATATTTAAAGAAAAACATCCATATATGTTTTAATTAAATTATTTGATTCTTATGTATTTGCAACTGATTCTCTTATCAAGAAAAGTAAAACTTGCAACACATATCATGCGAATTTCAAATCATTGAACTTAATTAAATTAGTCAGGATATTCATTAGTAGTGCTCTTAGAAATGAAAAATAAGGTAAAAGCTTATTTGCTACAAAGAGAATGGAACTGAAAAGCGAAAAACTGTTGAATGAATGTAATTATCTAAATATCAATGGACTTTTTGAAAGTAATTAATTTGGGAGATAAAATGAATGCATATTTATTACCTTCAATGCAGTAAGGGATTCAATTTGGTATCTTAAAATGATATTTGAATAATTTAAATAAAAAATTCAAAGTTATCATTTCTTTCTCTTGATAAGTGCTTGTAATTTACCTTACCGTAACACAAATTAATTTGGTTATGAAAGTTAGACTATAAGCTCTTAGGCTTAGAAATTTCTGGACAAAATGTGTAATTCATGATGCTACGAGGTCGAGATTGAAAATCCTTGAGAAAATCTCCTGGGGGAAAATTAAGAGTTTGTTATTATTAATTTATCTACAGTTATATTTTTATGCTCAAACTGTCGTTACTTCTGACTTTTAGTGTTCGCTTTGCTTTGGGAGAGATTCGTTAAGCATTTAACATTTGTTACACTAGAGCACTAAAAGCGAAAGATAGTAAGAAAATACAGTTAGCTAGCTGTAGACACCTTAAATGGACTTGTAGACGGTCATTAGTTACTGTCTGCGCTCTACAATACGCTGATTATTTATTTGGCAAACTGAACTAATGATGATTTTGTGTAGTATTTTGCTTTCTATAAAATGTTCCCTTTGTGTTTAACTCATTGAAATTACACTATGATCTATGCTCATGAATTTTAATATGATCTTGTAAAGATATATCTTGTATTGGCAGTTGTTCTTTCTCAAAGCTGAACTGACCTTGAAAGATAAATGTTTGACTTGACCAAGGACAGCGAGGCAAACCAACACACTGTCTGTAACTGTCTAGAAGGTATGGGCGAAGAACAGAAAGAAGGCGTGTAGAACAGCTTCGGAAATTGGTAGGAATGATGGGAAATCTGTATCCTAATACGAGACTGTTCTGAGGGCGATTAACAGCAATATTTCTTTTACTTTGATTGTTCTATTTATTTAAACATTCAACGCATTGTTTAATCACATTGTTTAATTAGTTACTGCAATAATGTTACAAAAGATAAATCATTTGAAACATTTGTTAAAATTCTTAAAGGTAATTTAAATAAGCGATTTTATATATTCGCAAGTTTTCCATTAGTATGCTATTTACATTCGATAGATTTGCGAGTATATTTCTTTCTCTGGTCAGTATTTTTTTGTTATAAAGAACATAGACTTTGTTAAAAATCACTTGTTATGCTAATTATTGCTATAATGCGCAATCTATTGGCCGTTTCAATCATCATTTTTGTGTTTTCAATAAACCCCAATGGAATTTCAAGCATATGCGTCAGTTTTTTCCTCTCTGTATGTATTGTTCAGTGAATTATTGAATTTTTAAATGTTAACGGACTTTTGGGTCACGCGGTATATTGTTGATATATACACTGTTTTTTCCATTATTTTATTTACAAGCAGTTCATATTACAAACAGACTTCACTAACAGCAACATTTTAGTTCCGTTTAAAATTTAAAATTCAGAAAGATAGTGCAATTTCACTGAAATGTTTTCCATACATGTTACTGACTGAGCGACTGAGGAAAGGACTCTATGTTGTACTCAAAATGTTAATTAAGTATACTGTAAACTAAGTATTTTTCATTTTCTTTAAATTTTGCTTGTTATCAGTGTAATTGTCCTAACAAATAAAATTCAATAAATTTCTTAAATAAAGCAATTTATATTTTTGTATACATATTTTTTATTTCAAGTCAGTATCCTGGAGACTAGAAAATAAGTTACTAGAAAATAACATTTTTGATTATCTAATGCATTAAGTCAGTGCTGTAGTAAGCTAGTGTTGTTAAACGTTAATTAAAAGATTAAATAAAAAATTCTGGGGATATTTAATATAGCTCCACCATTAAAAATATTCAGTACTCGTGTTTTATTTTTTGTAGCTCTAATTTCTACTCCTATTCTTCAACGTGAAGAATTACAGGAAAGAATTTAATTTTTCCGCTATTTCAGAAAAGAAAAAGTCATAACAAATGCAATTATTAAAAGTCAATTCCCGGTTTCATCTATAACACATCAATAATAAGCTAATGAGAATGGAAGTAAATCAGAAACATTTAAAAAATGTTTCACGACTAAAAGAGCAAAAAATAAACACCCGAACAGCAATAATTAGTCCTGGTCATTAAATAAGTTTTCGGTAGCAGTGTATCTATATAAATAAGATAAATTTAAAAAAATGCCCTTGGAGCAGAGGATTAACAATTTTTTAAACTGCGGTATCGTTAATTAAATAAATCCGCTCGATTAAAATTAATCGCTGATATCGCAAATAGCCGAATGTGGTCCTTTTGACAAAATGTAAATCTGTGCTATTATGAAATTAAAAATTTTACTTTACTTTTTACTTCACGAGCAGTTTTGTGCTTAGAATTGATGCAACGGGAGAAATGTTTCAATTAACATACCTGGGTCGTTTAATTAAAGTATGGCAATATTGAATTTTCGAACTTTTACTTTTTATGAATATTGATCAAAGTAAAGAGAATTAAAAATAGAAAGGTGAAGGTAGCTGAGAGATATTTTCTCGCATGCCGAAAATGTGTTGAAAAAGAAGAAAATAATAAAAAAAATTATACCAAAAGAATAAAAGGGAAATGAAAAAAGTGATACGCTTCCTAGCAATAATGCTTATGTGTGTATGTTCTTTTCCCCACTCCATTTTCCTGCCTTTATCAGAAATTTTCCATTTATTTAATGGGAATATATTTCGCTTGCTAATGACACAAAACGCTTACAAAACATTTTTTTCTTTTTTTATATTCTCAAAACATACATGAAGAGGGATTTGCGGACTCGGCTTTTGTATCGCAAACACTTTTGATGTGATGAAAAGGATTTCTTTTTAAACTATTCCCCATCACATAAAATGAACTAATCTATATTGTACTTACCTTTATTAAAAAGAATAAACGTAAACTATGAATTGACTGACACTAGCCATCACATTGCAGAAGAACTTCTGGGTAGTTTCCATTCTGCTTTCTGGACGGTAGCGAGAATTGTTACTTAACTATTGTTAAATTGCATTAGCAGTGACTTCAACTTGTAAGTTTAATTCATGCATGGGACAAATAAATTAGTAATTTAACATATGTATAGAAAAGTTGTCAATAAAACCGTTATCTTCTTAAAGAACTTCGAAGATGATTTTCAGCTGTTTTATAATCTTAGTATCAATAAATTCAATTTTTGATTAAAAATACTTGTACCTTCAGCTTAGTTGAATTCAGCTCTATTCAGCAAACATAGTCATCTCAAGTGCTTTCTGTCATATATGAAATTGAATGAAAAATATAAGTGCTTTCCGTTTTGATTTAAGTATTTTTTATTACTATTTGAAGTTCATTGAACTTTATATGCACCCATATTTTAGAACGAAGAAACGTGTAAGATTACATATTTCAATTCAAAGTATAATGTATTCTTATTCTAAAAATTAATATTGTGTTTTTAATACTATAAGATATTTCTCCCGCCCTTTTTCGTATGCCTTCGTGGTGTAGGGGTCAGCACACTTGACACGTAACCAAAAGGTCCATGGTTGATCCCCGGCGAAGGCGTTGCTCATTTTTCATCACTCCTGCTTCTAACTAACCTAATGACTCTACAATACGGATTAATATTTATCACAATTGATTACTCGAAAAGAGCTTATAAAGTTTATTTTCATTCTTGAAACCTTAAAGAAATTTTTGCTTTAATATTAAATAAAATATTACGTTAAAGATTTTAATGACTTACACTATTTGTATTTTAATTACACAGTAAATAAATAAAGTAAATGGAAATAACGGGAAAGGAAATTTATTATTTTTATTCTTTCATCATTATCACTTAAAGTTTTGGAACTTACTCTGTTTACTTTTGGTGAAATTTATATGTTATAGAATCTTAAACGTTGTTGCAGCTATTTTATTTTCATAATGGGTTATTCAGTTCCTTAAGGTAACATAAAAATGTCAAACTTCAACAGATTTGATTTGAATATTTTCACCATTACCGTAGCTGTGTAATTTTCTCTCAAAGTAGCGATAAAAAGTTTCTAAATCCTTTCACAAACTAACAGGATTAAATTTATTGTTGCATAATTTTTGATTATTCATAAATAATGTAAACCTATGGTAGTTGAGCCTAGCATAACGTATCCATCTTTTTTTTCTTTAGTATTGAGAGGATATTATTTTAACACTTTTTAATGCACGATTAAATACAGTGAGCTGTTATACAAATTTCAGAAAAAAACAAAACTGAAACAAAATATAACTTTTTTTCTCATATTCAATGTAAATTACTGACATTTTTTCAAACGTATTTCGTTTTAATTCAGGTTTTCTTTTAAATGCCTTATTAATAGTTTTAATATGTTAATTTGTTTCTTCATGAGTTTGAACTTAGTTTTTAATATTATATTTGCAGCCAGAGTCGGTACTGGGGCGTTTCACGTGAATGACAAGAAAAGGTGCCAAATTAACTATGAAGAGTCAGATGTTTCTCTTAAAAATTATGACTGTTAACTTTTAACGTTGAAACAAATCGTGATGTATTAGATAACATTTAAAATAACATAGTTGTTGGAACTCTACTCATATTATTTAAAATCATTGCAATAATAATACCGCTTCAATTCTTTGTGCTATACGACCGACTGTTTGATTTCCATTAAATTTCTTTCGTATCCCTCTCTCGGTTAGAAGGGCTCCTCTCAGGTTATATTTGTCGAAGTGTAATGTCAACATAATTAGCAGAAACATTAATTAAATATAAAGTATTTAATTTTATTGACTTACTGCAGACAGATTTCTTTGAAACATATTTCATTGCATAGTTTCCGTCACTCTTAAGAAAATCATATGAGTTAAGAAATAGATTAATGTAAATATTTTTTTTTTCAAAATGGCGTAAGTTTTACAATACTGTACATAATGTTTTCTGTAAGTTTTATAATACTGGACATAATGTTTTTTAATATTAAAATATATTGTTAGAACTAACGTACTGAGGTTTAATTTATGCTTCTTGGAATGAACTGTATAGATTGCTCAGAAAGCACTACGCAGTCGACGTTAGTAATTTTTTCTTATATTCCTTTAACTTGAACTATACCTCTTATTTTGCCAAAAGAAGCATTCCAATGATCCCGAACTGGATATGTATGACTACACAGTTGCCTGCAGGTTTTTGCAGCAGCCCCTAACACATTAACGCCCATTGGAATAGCATCAGGAGAGTAAAGAAGATTTAAAAATATAATATACAGTATTACCAGTCTTTTACTTCAGTTTGTCCAAATTCAGCAAAACTTCCAATTGCATGAGACGCACGTTTCCAGACTTTGTTTAGCTGCTTACATATATAATTTGCACCGGAAATATAGAGTTCGTTTCATTACAGTTATTTGTAGATTTATTTGTTATACATATTGCTGGACAGATTAAATAATTTGTAGAGTCATTAGGTATTTTAGGAGCAGGAGAGATGAAAAAGGAGCAATGCCTTCGCCCGGAATCGAACCAGGGACCTCTCGGAAGTAGTAGTAATTTTAGTAGGAATAATTAAAACAAAGTCAGCTGGAGTAAAGCGTTTTCCTCAAGCTCAACTATGATTTTATTAGAGCAAAAATTCATTTGACCGATAGAGAGTGCAGGAATATTAAAGACTGTTTTTTAATTATTAGATTATATGGTAAAGCACACAAAGCTTTAGGTGGAATGTTCTTTTAGGTGGATAACCAATAAGAGCTGCCACGTATTCACTCCTCGTATATACTGCTTGGCCATATGCAGCCAACTCGGTTGCCGTACCAAAAACAAGCTTCCGCATTCGTTACCCATTTACCCACTTCTTGTCAATACTAACATTAACGGAAAATTTTTCAGGACAGAAATTATTATTGAGAAGTTGTTGAGAAAAATTTTTGCAATCAGTAATATCTCTCAGAATGAAAGTTGCAAGTTTTACATAATCTATTGAAAGGATTATGTCTTTCTTTACAGTAACTGAAAGAAAGCTTTTCGGATCTTATTCTTGAGAAATATAAAAGTTTAGCTTTTTAGAGACATAAAATTAACAGCTTTAGAAATCAACAGAAATAAACAGAAACAAAAAATTAAATAAGTTATAAATCAGATTATCAAGTTTCAATTAATAAGAAAACTGATTTTACATACACTCGTTCACTGTAGAAATACATAAGTGTTACATAGCTACGAAATACTTTTTCAATTTTTAATTTCTTATTGTTAATACCTAGTTTTAAAACTTAGCTATTTCTGTAGTTCGGGACATTAAATCATCTACATGCTTGCATAATTTAAAATAAATTCGCATCCATACTTGGAAGCAGTATGAAGAACATTTTTACGTTGCCAGCTACTGTTGCTAGTGGCGAAAGAAGCTTCAGTAAACTTAATATAATAAAACAATTGTATACGATATTCTTTTGATAAAGGAAAATTTCCAAACTCTGCCTTTTACAGCAACATGCCAATTTTTTCAAATATAGTTATTTAACTTCGAACGTGGCTATTTTATAGATTTATTGAATTAAGTGAGCAAGTAGGTTTTTCAAACATTATTGAGGATTTTGCCTTGTTAAAAGCAAGAAAAATTAAGTTGTTAACATGTTTGATAAATAAGAGTGATAAGGTTTTATTAGCTACGTCACTATTTGCGCTACTGCTGATATATAATTTGCCATTTAGCAGACGTTAAATTTTTAGCTTTTTTCATTTCGAACTCTAAATCATTATAAGCGCCATTTTTCTGAATCTAGAAAGCTATGATTAAATATTCTCATAAGCATCGTAGCATTATTGTTTGAAATATAATAATGAAAGAACTGTGCCTACAAAAATATACATACATATATATATATAACTGTGTGCTCCTATGTTTTTTTTTCTTTTTTACACAAAGAATCGTATATACCTCGCATTGCATATACAGGCATGCAATTATATCTTTGCCTCAGGTAAAGTAGGCACGGCTCAGCTTATGTAGGCACTGCTCTGTTTGCAGCTAAAGAAAAAAAACATTAATAGCAAACTATAATTTCAAAAGACGTATCTTTCTTCTTTTCATTCCCTTCCCCTAAAACATGAAAATGAAATGCATTTTAAGTGCAGTAGATATTGTTCTACGACCTTTTTCTTGTTTTCAAACATCTTTTGGAAATAAACATCCTGCAATGAGAAAATAAAATGCGGTTTCTAAGCATGGACTGAGTTTAGGATAGCCTAATGACTTCAGCAAGAAAATATTAAAACCATATTTCACATTAAAAAAAATTGAATTTTGCTGAATCAAATGCTTGTAAATTTAGTACAAAATTGTAGTATACATGTTTCGCACAAAACCTTGAATTCCTTTAATGCGAATGTTTAGCTTTTATTTCGTTATATATATATATATACACTCTTAGACAAAAAAAACGACGCACTGAGAAGATATAAAGCAAATTGGAGACAAATTAATATGCATACAGGTTTCGACAGAAAATGCAAAATTTTGCATTTTGACTGCCAATGAATGAACGGTTGTCGTTACAGCGCATCTGATCTGCGCAACTGGCAGGAAATTTAAGAAGAGAAATTACGATTTCAGGTCATAACTTCTTTACGAATTTCATTCCGTGTACTCTGGTAGATAGTAACTATGCCTCGCATAGAGGTGCGCGAACGATATGCGCAGATGTCAGAATTTGAGAGAGTTTGTGTAGTTGGGCTTAAAGAAGCCGGTTGGTCTTATATGCGAAGAGCTCGACATTTGAGCAGGAGCGATGCCACTATTAGACGATGTTGGCAGACTTGGGAGAAACATGGCCGCACACTGCGTCAAGATGACAGCGGTGGGCCTAGAGAAACGACAGATCGTGAAGACCGAGCAATCGTCAGAGCGACACTCACAGCCCCAGATGCATCAATATCATCGATTGTACGTGCAACTAGTGCTTGAGTGATCGCAAGGACCATTCATAGACGGCTCACAGAAAGTGGGCTGAGGTCACGGCGCCCTTTGCGCCGACTACCATTGACCTCTGTACAACGTCAAGCCCGTTTGCAGCTGTGTCGGGCTCATTCGCACTGGAATGTCACTGACTGGAGTAGAATAGTGTTCAGAGATGAGTTCCGATCTGAACTGTGTCCCGATGACCAGCGAAGACAAGTCTGGAGACGCCCCGGACAGCGGTGTGATACCAACCCGACTGTCTTCTGGCAGACAGGCCGACAACCAGGAGTGACGGTCTGGGGTGCCATTTCATTTCATAGTAGGAACACTTTGGTTGTCATCTGTCGCAACCTTACAGCACAGCGGTAATCGACGAAGTTCTAAGGCTCGTTGTGTTGCCCTTCATGTCACGCCACCCTGGGCTTACATTTCAGCAAGATAATACCCGCCCCCACACTGCACATGTTTCTACTGCTTGCCTTAGTACTTGCCGAACATTACTTTGGACAGCAAGGTTGCCGGATCTCTCTCCTATTGAGCACGTTTGGAGCATTCTGGGCAGGGCCCCCCAACCAACTCGGGATGTTGATGATCTAATGCGCCAGTTGGACAGAATTTGGCACGATATCCCTCAGGAGGACATCCGCAACCTCTATCAATCGATGCCAAGCCGAATAACTGATTGCGTATGGGCCAGAGGTGGACAAAGATGTTACTGACTTTATCACTTTGTGAAGCTCTATCACTTCAATAAATCATCCAATTTTTCTTAAATTGTAATCATTTGTTTCTGTATATGTACATCAAGTCTACCGATTTTCGTCCCATTCGGATAATTCCTTCTTGGTGCGTCGTTTTTTTGTCTAAGAGTATATATATATATGTATGTATATATATATATGTATGTATATATATATATATATAACACATTCTTTAATTACAAGATTGCACATTTATATAATTTCACTGAACAAGTTCATTAAATAAGTTTTTAATTTTATTTTACATAGCGGTCTTTGTGCAAGCCTAGTTACAGACTTATGGTTAATACTAAATTTCAACCTTTTAAAGTCATATTGTTATTAAATACAAACAAATTAAACTGTGCTATTAACTTGCTTCTATACAGTAACTATTACATAGCTACTGTGGTATAAATATATTGCTACTAAATAATACGTAGCAACTTATGGAATCTGACTGATGCATATTTCTTAGCATTCTTATTATTCAACTTTAGACCTCAGAGAATGCTTTATCAATTTGCTAGTATTAAGCATTCTTTTTTGCAAATGAAATCAAATATGATGAAGTCTGCTAGAAGTTTTCAATGCAATGTAAATGATATAAAAAACGTGTTTTGAAAATTCTAAGCGCTTAAATTATTAATGCACTTTACAGTTTGGAACAAATAGAATAACTGCATGCATACTGCATAACAAAGGGATGTTTCTTAAACATTTTCCTGAATAAATCATAAACTGTATAATATATTGATTGCTGATATGACAAGTTGAGAGTTCTAAGAAAAGCTTATTATTTTCCTAGATTTTCATTCAAAATTTATTCACTATGAGAAGAAAGACATTAGGATAATTAAAATTATGAATACTGAAAACAGTCAAAAATTAGCAAGAAATATTAAGAAAGCAAACAGAGTTCCGTGAAAATTGCTCTTCTCTTTAACAACTGGATTTTAGGCGACTCATTATTTCCCGACTAAAATATCTGAATGATAAATGACCAAATTTTCAGTTTTGGTTATTATTTGAATAAAACTTGAAAAATGTATAGCATTTTAACAGAAATGTCAAAACAAAATTTAGTGATTTAGTTTGTCACTTTCGAGTTTTAGTTCAAGTGTCTAGATATTTTCAACGATATCGTAACAAATATGGTAGATGATAATAAGGTATTAAGTTTTGCGCCTTTCCATCCTTTTCCTCGGCAGAAATTGTGAAAGTATGCACACCACTGTATATTCTGTTTTGATGCTGGCAGTGTTTCAGATTTAATGAAAAAATAAATGTGCAAAATAGTTTCAATGAACATTATTACATTTCATTTTAGAGACAGTTTAAAACGTAGAAAACAAAAGAATTATATAGGATAAATTCGAGAGTTAACGGAGCTCATTGAGTCTCAAGCAGAATCGTGCGGCAGCAACAGGCAGGAAACAGTTAAAACATTTCCCAGAAAGACAGTTACCTGATGTTCTTATGAAAGAGGACTTCTCATCCAAATACCGGCTTGGCTTTCTTTTATCTTCTTCATCACGTTTTAATTGTGCCATCCAATACGCGTTGGACGGGTTCGGTGGAATTAAAGTAGACTTTCGTCTGCGTTAACTGTTTAACATTGTGTTTACCTTATTTGCCAGAGATTTAACGATATTCATTACTTTTGTATTTACGAGCCTCTGCACAAAATGCTGTGACAATTTTTTTAAAAATCTTATTGTTCAAGAATGGATAATATCGTTTTACATTAACTCCTTTGGGAAAAATAGTGTCGGTTTACAAACATTTCGGCTTTCGAACGGATTTAGGATTGAATTATATTCCTAAACTAAGTTCTCATTGTGTCAATAAAATTTAGTTTCGGAGAAATACTTGGTAACGTATTTAGTTTAGACTATTAACTGAGTTCTTTGTGAAACTTTGGTTCTTTTGCGTTGCGTTTGAGGAAATTCATTACTTTTATTTATTAAAATTTGAAGCATTTATTCTTTCACAACAACACAGTTCATGTGTAAAGCACTCCAAAACTGTTGACTTTGTCCAAAGTTTGATTTCCTGCGATGGAAAATCTGAAGTGTAGTCGATTGCGCAGTTTTACTCATGAATGCAGTAAACAGAAATTGCTTAAAGATATCATTATCTAAGTAGTACAGATACATTTAATATAATTAATTAACTAACCAACCATTCACTTGTAGCTTAAATATTCCACGTTTAAAGAGAATTGATAGATGAAGGAACTCAAATCACTAATATCTAACTTCTACACTATGAAAATTATTTTCAACCCATAAGATATAACATGGATTTCATTTTATTTTTGGCACTAATGTAACATTAGAATATGAATGCCAGTTTTGAATTGAACTAGCACAATGAAATGAAACTAAGAAAAATACAACTGCATATCCTTAATAATTTTCTCAAGTTAAAGCAGGTTATAATGTATTAATCAGCACTAGTATTACGCGTACTTTCAGCAAATGATATTAAAAGTCTTGTTTTATGCCTTTTTGTCAATTACTTAGAGTGGTGAATCTTTTATTTTTTGAAAGCTCAATTCTGTCTTTTCCTGTAATGAAATCCTTCGAGCAGATGTCGTTGCAGATACAACGCAAGCTTACGGCCCTAATTAGAAGGTTGAGTGATTGTTTCTAAGACTAACGCTACATAATTTTCGATTACTGCCAAATCATTGTCGTCCTCCTTAAGGCAAACGGAGTTATGGTTTGTGATCCTCTCAGCACTTCCCTATGTTTTTCTTTTAGTTCGCCTCCCAATTGCGTCTCATGGTAAATTACCCCGCAAAGACTAAAATGCTCATTTGCACCATTAAGGGATATTACAGTCGTTTAACGTTTATGTTGTTTAGAATGTGATAGGGTCATTTATGACTTTAATGAAAATTACCCACAAGGGAAAGGAATATTTAGCTTCCGCCATAGATCTTGATCGATATTCATGAATCGATACACCGCAATATGTTTAGTTTGAAATGCATTTCATGCAAATCAATTTATCAGCCCTCCCAACTGAGATTAAATTTTCTAAGTATATGCAGATAGCATCCTCTTATTTTGCTTTTCATAGTATATGAATACATCTATGAAATTATATACAAACGCAAGTTAGTGGGAGCATCATGATGAAATCCAAATTTTTATAATGCTAACTTAAAATACTTCGCATTTGAGGCGATTATTTACTCTTATTTATTAAAATTTGGAACATTCATTTATTCATGACAACTCAACCAATGTTTAAAGCACCACAAACCTGGTGGTTTTGACAAACACTTGATTTCCTGCGATGGAACATCTGACGCGTGGGCGCATGTATAGAGCCATTGATCTTAGAAGCCTGAGTAATAGCAGATTGTAAATCTAAGTAGTTACGAATATTTAAATACACAATTTGAAAACTGAAGGAAAAAATAAATTATTCATCGCCTTACATCGTGGTAACTGGTTAAGTTAATTTCGTAAAAGCAAAGTAAATATATACATTTCTAAAGTTTTAATATCAAGCATAAATTTACGCTGGCTTCATGTTAGAACTGCTATATCCAACATGAACTAATGAAAGGTCATGCATTAATTGGGTTATTATGTAACTTAAGAAGTCATTAATTAATGATGTGAATCAAAATTTTGTCTTATAGCGCAAAATGTTTAAATTTAAAGAATTAAATAAACAATCATATAATAAAGTATTCCTAGAAGTTTTATAACATATATTCAACAATAAAACATGTATTTCAGGGTACCTAGTGGAAACTTGGAAAATCTTATTTGTACATCCACAAATATCCGGGATGTTTGGAGTCTAATGCCTCAAGCTATGTGTTGTGGAAACAGCAAAGATAGCGATTTATTTACGAAATGCCAACTACAAAATGCATTTCATGTATCAGCAAGTCAGTCTACTTATCTCTGTCACATAAAGTCAGGGCCTCCGGCGTGGCTTTCTGGGAAACATTTCTGGAAATCGGCGAATGAAGAAAGATTCTCCTGTAATGTGGAGAAGGTATGGTTAACACTTCGCAAAGGGGGACTGCTAAATTTCGAACAGCATTCACTTGGATGATTCACTTCGATTATTTTGAATGTTGACAAGAAAATTTCATGCCATTAACCCAGGAAATTAAATATATATCAAGGTTGCATTGAATGTTCATGTTTATTTGAAGAAATTCAGAATGACATGATCTTCATTAGTTGGCAAGCATAACTTCAGAGTGCAAATATTTCTAAAAGGCACTAAAGCACGGTTCAGTACTTCAATCACTAGAAATGAAAAGAAGTTGCTGTATGCTAACCAATGAACACCCTGGCAGGCGACAATGGTTCTGATCTGAGGAACGAGGAATTTCAACACAAAAAAGAAGCTCAGTATGAAGACTACAGAGAGATGTGTTTGGGATAGAAAGTTCGTCATTCGCTAGGAGTTATTAACCAGTAAGATACAGCAATTCCACAGTGAAATGCTTGATTCCATTGCTAAGTAGTTGAAAAGAAAGCTGAATAAAGTATACTTACAATAGAATAAGGCTCATCTGTATCCTGATGAAATACATTTCCAAATCACCCAAGAATAAGTTTTAGATTTCGCAAACCAAATTCTTATTATGAACAGACCAACCGCTTACACGATTGACTTCAAAGGTTGTAAACTATAAAATTCTACATATGCAGTCAGATGTCTTCCAAATTAAATTAAATAAAACCGAAATATTTTGTTCTCAATAGAAAGCTTGGTGTGTTGATACTAACCGTTTGTCTCTTATTAATTAAATATTTAAATGAAATTTAAGTTCAGAAATTCAAAACCTTCTCCAGAGCTAAGTATAGTACAAATGATAAGTATCTCTGTTCTTTCTTCATTTTTACAGACATTGTAAATGATCGGTGATAAGAAAAGATGAGCACCTTTCTGAGACACATATTTCTGTTTAGTTCAATGTAGTTATTAGTTTAACCATATGAATAAATCAAATAGTATTCATTGTCATTATTATTACTTTGTTATTTCTACTACTCTCAGAAACGTCATCGGTGAGAAACAGTTCTTCTCTATAAATGTTTTATGTAGTTAGCAGATGGACTGTGAAATGCATTAAATGATTCCATCTGAACAGACACTGCGTTCGGACACTGCAAAACTTAAATTCTAGTGTCACAGAAGGAATTTAGGGATTGAATGCCATTGTGTTAGTTGTATTCATGAAATGTATGAAATGCGTTAACCTATGATCTATCGCAAGAAGCGTAGGAGCGATATTACACTATTTAATGCCTGTTTAGAAAGTCATTCAGTTAAGGTGGAGATGAGGTTACCAGAACTTGGAGTCCTTTGTACACAATGCTCAAACACGGTTAGGGAGGGCCCTGACATGTAAATATATCAAGTCACTAATTACCTGTTACTTCGGGCATCTAGTGATGCTGAATTTTTAATAAGAAATTATTTCTACAAATAGATGTCCATTTTCTATGCAAACCTATTTCTTAGACATGTGGTTCAAGATGTAGATGATTCAAGATGAAGGAATCACATCCATAGTTATGGTTATCAGCACTATTATTTCAGTTAATGTTGCTTACATACTGCGACAGACTATAGATAAATTTGTAGCACCACGGAAACAAAAGACATTGCTAAAAGTGTCTGACATATTGCTTCTAAGTTTGAAAGACTCCAGTCTGAGACGTTTAATGTTTTTAATATTCAACTGAAAATCATTTCAGTATGAATGAAATCTTACACCTTTTACTGCAAAGTAAATTTCACGTTGATATGCTTGCTTATTTTGAAAATTACAAAATGATATTCACTTCGTTATATAATGACTGATAAAACGACCGGTAACTACGGAAAAGGAAATTTCAAACTATAACTTATTCACTCACATATGTAATATAAAATAACAAAGATATTCCTTCCAAATTCTTGGCAAATTCTTCTGTGGGTTTATAAAATATTTATACATTAATTTTAAGACAATTAGTGCAAAACTCTGTTTTTACTAAAATTTAAAAAAAATGTTTGAATGGAAGAAAGCAGCTTAAGTTTCAGAATTCTGAAAGAGATTTACGTACATGCTCCATTTACGAATGTTTTTGTGATACTGGTATACGTAGAGTCATTAGGTTTACTTCGGGATAGGAAACATGAAAAATCAGCAATGCCTTTGTCAAAATTCTAACTCTAGACCTTCCTATTTCCAGGCGGACGTGACCCAAATTACACCTGGAAAATTACGCGGTGAGGATGGAGAGGATTCCTTTCCTTCTTCCCCAAGTAAAGCGTAACTATGGGGGAGAGGACCCAGGCCTCAGATGCAGGTAATGATGAAATATCGTCCACGACGCATTTTTAGTTCAAGTACCACTTTAAGAAATTTTATTACTTTTTGCAGGCAACAAAGGTGAGAAAAATCAGCGCTGCCCTGTCCGAAATTTGAATTTCGTACCTCCTGATTGCGCAGTCGGACGTGCTTCCTATTACACTAAGACACACTGGTAGCAAGAAGAAATTCCTTGCACACATCACAAGAAATTTAAACATGCCATTGAATTTCTAACGAATACAATTTAAAAGAAAAACATTGAGATTTTTTTTCCCTTTTCACACTCTTCTGTTATTGGTGGCAGAATAATTTTGTGGGTTGTTGCTTCTGCTACGTGTCTTCATTACAATGTGAAATAGTCACTAGAAGCTTACAATTTTACTAGAGGAATGTTTGTTATACAATTTAAGAACTTTACACTGTAAAAACTACTTTCATTATTACATTTCACTGAACTTTTTCTAGTTGGATTACTTGACCTGTGACAATCAGTATGAAAAAAAAACACTTTAAGAAGAGAGGATCATAGTTTTTCATGACATTTTCTAAGCTAATATGAAAATATTCACTTGAAGTATTCATTATTTTTTTTTCACTTTAGAAGTGGCTTTTTAATAATAAAAGAAACAGTCGTGAAAAAAAAATTTTTAAGTAATCAATTAAGTAAGTTTTAAGTTAGTTAATAAGTTACGTTTTAGGTAAGTTACTTTCCCAGAAGTCTTAACATTTTACTGCAATATGAAAAAAGCGCTTTAAGCGTATACATAGACTTATTTATTTTTTTTTAGAAAATGCTTAAGAAACCAAGGGAAAAGGAAAGTAGCAAATAAAGACAAATTTTAGTAGAAAATAAATGCAGATTTTATAAAACCTTAAATACAGTTCAAAACAAATATTTAAAGTCTTTTTCTAACATCGTTCTTCTCTTCACCTCTAAGAACATCAGCCTGAAAATAAGATCTCCGGTAACCGTAATATCTGTTGCTGCTAGACTATCGAAATATTTAATTTTTGTAATGATAATAGTCAAAGACGCTGCTTCATATAAACATATTGCTGAGAAATTGAAAGCATGATTTTTTTTTTGCATTTATTACTAAAATGAAATCACAATTATTTCTCATTTTAGTATCTCTTCATGAGCTGATATAGGAACTACAATGAGAAAGCACCAGCTATAGTACGAGACAAGAAGATGGTAGAAAAATCAAGAGCAAAATGTCTTGTTATTTTTTTTTGTGAGCTAAGGGAAGTTACGTTCATTTCTACCTGAAGAATGGAAAATCTTAAATGGATCAAGCAAAAAATTATAGAGCCAGGAGCCAAACTGCAACGAATACGTTTAGATGCAAAGGACATTATTGATTAACTATTGTAATCTATTAATGTGATATTATAAATAGCTTTCTAAGTGAACAACTATGTTTTCAAAATGCAATTAATTGAACCTAATGAAAATAAGAAACATTTTAAAAACTAGAAATGAATGTAACAAGATAATTTTAAACATTATCTTAGACTAATTAACATATCTGCAACATAATTTTAAAGATACAGACGACAAGTACTTGGTTTAGGAAATTTTCAAATACGATGACCGTCGTTCCTAACATACAATCAGAGAAAAATTTTAATATTTTCTGATCAGCCATCCTTAAACGTTCTTAAGACATTTTACCATGGAACAAATTGCTCATGAGTATGGATACTACCAAAAAGAATAATTATTTTTCTTGCAGAGATGCGCCAAATAAAACCATTTTGAACAAATATGATTTATAAAGATCTGTCAAAGGGATATAACAAAATGCTGATTTCAGAGTTAAATCTTTCCGAAGCACAATTAAGTTCTTTCTGTAGCATTTAGGGGTTTATCTACATGAGCATTCATCCCGTTAGCAAATAGCAATTAACGGTTATCAAATTTTTATGATTTTAATATTAAGCGGATCATGGGCCGAATTAGCAAATTTCTCTCGCCGCTCTCTGCGGCCAGGTTAATCTATGCATGGTTTATATAAATACCCAAAAGAATTTATCTCACCTTTCGTCATGAAATGGTTGATTATTTTATTGATGCTTCATATTCTTATCCAGGACGGTCAATTTACATTATCCTTCTATTTTGACTTCGGTTATCATTTGTATGCGTAGCAAGAGCGTAGTCTTTTTCAAGCACGGAAATATATGCTTAATGTACAACACTGCTTCATAAAAATCATCCAGTCGACTAAACACACAAGTAAGAACATCAATCAGTTTGGTGCATACTGACAGGAACTTCTGCACCACGGTAAACATGAAGGAAGACAAACGTTGGTTGAGAGGAAGTAGGCGTTATCGTGATGTAGACGTACAGAATGACGAAAAGGATCAGTGTTCTTTACAAGAAACGAGGAATTTTCATGAAGATGACGGGACGAAACTCACCCATATTAGGTGAACACTGTGGCCCGTAGCTATCTTTTTGTATGCCACTGTGCATGAACAAACGCAGTATCAAGGTCCTTTCTGCCTGTCTCGAACGTTGGCTAAAATAAAAAAAAACATACATGTAGAGATAATATTTTAGGATTTAAGTGCAAGAAAATGTAATTTTAGCACAAAATGCAGAGCGCGTAATTTAATCAGAATTTAAAATTTAGCGTTTAAAGCAAAATTAGAGCACAAATATATTACTATTTGATAGAATAACAAACGTTTTTATTCAAGAATAAAAGTACACAATGAAGCCAAGACCGTTAATGAATCTCTCAGAATATTTAATGTCTGCTTGACGTGTAACAAGGTGATAAATTAACGGCAATCACTTGCGTAATTGATAAATGATATATTACCAATGCAAAAATTAACGGTATAAAATTTCTAAACTTAACTTATGGGAGATACAGCTCTATGTGTTTTATTAAATTATCTCTGATTGAAAGCTTATTTATTGAAAGACACATGGTGATGGTCTCAAACGGTGCTGTTCAAAATTAGAAGGACTGTAGATCTGCAGCTGTTTACTTATATTAGATTTTATTATTTATTAATTTTAGAAATACTCCTGCTTCTTGCTTCTGAATTTTCAAAACATTCTATTTTATTTTACAAATTTAAGAGGCTCTGAGTTTTAATTTATAGTAAACGTCTATTGTCTCTATCTTATTATTTAAATAGAAAACTTGTGTTACTTTAATCGGTATTTATGGAGCAGGCATATCATTCACTATTTTTTCAATTTTGCTGAGAAACCTTTTTTTTTTTCAGTAGGCTTAACTTGCTATAAGGAATACCTTTACGAAATGAGAAATAATTAACTAACAGCCATTTTGGAACCAAAAAAATCAATTTCTTTCATAAGTCTTTTAAACGTACCTGTCTATCATCACTACTTCATTTTTCTATTCTGTTTTAAACAAGAACATATAATTATGTGTGTATAGTAAACCGTGTAACAATTTTGACGTTACTGAAGAAAAGAAATTTTTAAAGGAAATCCAGATAATATTTTTTCAAAATAACGTTTTAGTAATACAATCAATTATTTTGTTCCTTAAATAAAAATGTAAATCATGGTTTTCCAAAAACTAATTATTTTAGAGGTATATTAGAATTACTTTCTTACCAAACAGAGCTCAGGTAAAGTAATTAATATAAATAAAATGAGCTGATTCTGGAATACTTTGCGCCATAAAATAGATATTCTTCTCCGATCTTTATCACCTTATTACCATCCGTCAATAAGATTATTCTCCGTTCTTAATTATACGCAAGTCATTATTAAGCTTAAGTATGTATGATAGCTGAACTTAGCTAAGATAACAGATCTCAAGCTATCACTTTATGATACTTTTAACGAGCATAGAAGAAGCATGTTGGACTTGCGGACCGACGGTTGCATGTGGCCTTTGACTCACTTTTCTGCGGCTCACCCTGAGAAAATAGCAAAAGGTGTATAATTGTAATATATAGCTACAAATAAGAATTACATACTATATCGAGATGGATATATGACCTCGGTTGCGAAAAAAAAGGACTTTTGAGTCAGTCTCTTTATAACAATATTTTTTCAACTGATGCTGAGACAGTTCCAGCCCTTTTGTGAATATCGTCGAATTTTACAAATCTGCGAAGTTCTCAAGAAGCTGGAATTTTACATCGTACTGATTTCCACGTTCGGTAGTGTTCATAAGTGTGAACAACTGTTCTTAGTTATCGAAAGAACATATTATTAGTCAGATGAATGTCTGTTTATTTAAATTAACACACATTCAAGATTGAAAATCACTTGCGCCAGCAGCATGTCTGCAGCTGGTTACTTAAAGATGCTAGGTGTTGGGAAAGAAACAGCAGGTATTCATAATCTACAACCAGAATTTCCTCATATTTCTCCCATGTTTTAAGAACTACAACATTAGGTAAGATCTTTTGTATTTACTCCCTTTTTAAATACGTCATTAAGTACGAAAATGGCTTTTTTTCGGTCCGCATTATTCTATACTGATGACAGTTCGAACCAATTAAGGTACTAAGTTTGACATGCCTGGCCTAGAATAATAAACTAAATCTTAGGTCATAAGACAGAAGCGTGGTTTCCTTATCGAGTGAAAAGTAGCATTTTTTTAAATAAATGAAGATTTTCAGTAAGAAGAGAATTACTTAAGTTATTATGAGAAGAATATAACTTTCATAAACATCGTTTCAATCAGATCGATCTAGAAGCCAGGAGCAAAGTTAAAAATTATGTTTGTTTTCATGTATTCGAAGTAAACATATATTGAGAATGAAATTCCCACAAATTTAATTTCAATACGAAACGCAGATAGATATGACGCAGATTTTCAATACGAAACGCAGATAGATATGACACTAAAATTTCAGAACAACAAGAACAAAATTAAGTTGCTATATGTAACTTTATATTAAAGGTATGTAAAATTTACTTGCTGTCTTTACCGCACAGTATTCGGCATGCAATAATGACAATGTTAATCTAACTAAATTATGAAACAATTATTCATTGTCAATTGTTTATTGTTTATGTCCTTACGCTTTGATGTCTCTTTCTGTACTGTATAAATTAAAATTATGTTCGTTTACACAGACGAGATTATCTAAATTTTAAAATTTATCGAAATTTTCATGGAAAATAATCATAAATTTAAATTCGTACTGTTTTTCGAATATTTCTGCATACTGTTATTACAGACAAAGAAAAAAATAGTCCAATATCAACGAAATGTTACTAAACCGAATAAGCTCTGAAATTTCTCTCTAGTTGTCTAAATCATATTAAACAGACAAGTAGATTCTAAGTCAAGAATAGATTCTGTGTCCACTAGTTAGTAAATTGTTACAAAATGTCAAGATAAATTGTTAACTTAATAAAGCTAACAAAAGCATTTTTATATTATATATACACGCTGCATGTTTACATTAATTTTATCATAGCTGTCGAGACTTTTATGACTAGCTGTATGCCCAATTCTTTAGAAGATTTTGAAGAGTTTATCGTGAAAAGAAAGAACACATGAGTACTAACGTTAATTACATGATTAAAAATTATAGCATGGGATAAATGCATGCTACTCTTTTCTAATTTGATTTAAAATAAGTATTTTCATAAA
>KK117857.1:135624-166444 GCA_000611955.2 Stegodyphus mimosarum | reverse complement strand
TGAAAACGTACCTGGAAGATAGATGCGCATAGTAGTTATACTTTGACCAGTACAAAAAATGATTATTCATATTTGCCAAACACAAATGATGTACTTAATACACAAAATGTTTGTACTTACCTTGGTATTCTACCCGTCTGTTCATAGTAGGACACTCACTTCCCTAAAAAGACACAAATATTAATGAATGCCTTTAATCCGATATTAAATTAAAAATTCATTATATTTCATGGAAATGCCCCATAAATGTTGCCTAAAACTCGTATTTCATAAGAACATGAGTTTTCGTTTAACAGGGCCTGCTGCAAAAGTTAATCTTAAATTAAAAATTAAGGAAAAAAACAATCTGGATTTGAATTTTTTTTGACTGCACCTTATACGTATAGATATATACGTTAGTTAATTTCTTAAATCGGATTCAAATTTTCGACAAGTGAGTTTCTGGACAGAAGGGAAGTGACTGACCTTTCAGTTCGCCTTGAGCTGTGATTGTAAAAAATAATCATAAATCAAAACTTACCTGTATATTAAACTTGGATTAGTCTCAAATAGAACTCACAGCTTTAAATAAGTGAATTTGTCTCTTATTCATAATATTATAGTGATTAATTTCAATATCAGCACTTTACCTTTGTCTGCAGAGAACTAAGTATATAAGATGGAAAATAAATTTATCTGGATTTTTAAGTCAGATAATAAGTAATATAAGTAAATATATTTAAAATTTTGTAGTATTATATCGATTACTTTCAATATCAGAACTTTACCTTTTATAAATCAAATAATAATTAATATAAGTAAATATATTTAAAATTTAACTAGAAAAAACTAAAATAATTTCAGAATTCATCGTTCATGTAATAAATGTAAATGGGTTGAAAATTTAAGTTATTGGAGAAAATATGTCACCAAATTTTTATTTAAACATATTGTTCTTGTGATTTACAAACCCGTATTCTGTTTTCCTGAAGAAAACCGTGTTATTATTTAGAGTGAAAAATCCATGAAATAAACCATTCATCTGCAAACAGGAAATTAAATATGAAATAAAAATTACTAATGCTTAAAAGTCCCAAATTACATTTTTTGAGCTCATTGTGAGTCCTTGAGTAGATTTCTTCAATTCTGTATTTGAATGATCATGGATTTACTACAGTATACAACGCAGTGATAGTGAAAGGCGGAGGTATGATGAGGTAGGCTTCGTGATTTACCCCGGCTAACGCTAAGTCTACAACAGCATTGCCGCTTCTTTCTGTTTCTGAGCATACGAATTTGTGAAACATGAATTATGATTATCTTATGAAAAATGAAGAAATTTTGAGAATTCTGCAGGGAAATTTTGGTAGTATTTCCAGGGATAAAAAGTGTAAATTTTGAATACTCTCCTCTTGCATCATTGCCTTTCTAGAGACAAAATTAACGCAGAACCAGCTTAATAAGTTTTACTTCCTAATTATTACTTATACCTTCTCCTCAAATGACCGTAAGTAGCTATTGTCATCCTTCTGGTGTGAAACAGCACCTAACTTCAAACTGTTACTTATTAGGAATTTACAAAATAGTACTGGCGCAGAGAGAATAAAAATATTTTTAAATAAACCAGGCTCTAGCTTTATTACATACGTGTGCTACAGCCCTTCAGGAAACCGACACCTCAACTTTAAATTTCGCCTTTCCTAAGAGGAGTTTTCTCGTTGGGAACTTTAGTGCTCACCACGCTAAATGGAGATATAATGACACCAAACCTATTGGCATGGTGACTGCAGATCTATTTTGTTAAGACAACTTCGAGCTTATGTTTGACCCTTCTGCAAACCTACTTATCTGCACCGTAGTGTTTTCTCTGCCAGCCCATATCTAGTCATTGGGTACGAAAATATATCAATTTTATTACCAGGTCAGTCTTTAATGACCTTGGTTCAGAAATTGAATGATAGTATCTGATACTTTTTAAAGCTAGAAAACAAAAATACTTTTTCGTACGGGTTCATAATGGATTGAACGCAGAAGTCGATAACGTGTTAATAAAATTTATTCTTTTCACAAGAAATAAAAAAAATTGCTGAAACATTCCCTCAGAGATATTCTTATAATATCACAATATCTCACAGCAGTTATACTTTTAAACTAGTGGAATATAAACAGAACTGAAATTCAAAATACAGAGAAACTAATTCAATCTCACAGCGAATTCGCTACAATCAATAACAGCACTAAGTAAACAACAGTCCGCTTAAAACAACAACTGAGTTGTGAGGTTTTAATCCCGCTTTTATAAGCTTTTTAATCATCCCAAAAAATTCTCGTAAAATCTATTTTCTCGGTTTTCTGGAGCAAATCAGTACAATTACCAGATATCTATTTATTAAATATTAAATGCACGCACTCTTGTATTTTAAGTTTTCAGGCATAGCTTTCTTTTCAAATAAGTCTCATACTGCATTTTACGGGGAAATAAAACAATTTTTAGTACAATTCTAAATAAATACGTAAATAAATACAAAATCCTTTACAATCTATAAAGAAACGAAGAGAAGTGAAATTGAAAAAAAATCAAAACGGAATGAGTTTCAAAGCGAATTATAATATTGGGTTCCGAAAATTGACCGCAATCATTTAAAAATATCGATATTGCCTGTGCAGAATTTTATTCTGATATTACCCAAGCAGCCAAAAGATATATCTCTAGAGTTATAATTCAAATATATAAAATCTTTTGGGTTTCCAATTTAGAAATCTCTAAATAACTGCTCGCGAACTTGACTCTGCAACCACTTGAAGCTTCACTAGAAATTACCGAGAAACATTTTCCCGAGAATGAATGTTCTTATTTATAAATTAGCAGTTCAATGAATGACAAGGGTCATTTGCCATTCAGCTAGAGAACATGGCAAACGTTGTTTTTTATAATGTGGTCAGTGTTAACAACAATATCCTTCAGACTTTGCCAGCAATAGAACCTCGACAGAACAGACCAAAACTTATTCATGAATACTTGCATAACTCGAATACTCTTGTCCGCTCAGTAGAACCACAGTAGTTACCAAGTTATTGTAGGGTACGGGAAAATAAGAGTGCAGATTTCCTTACAAAGAGAGGAACTACTGTCGTCTAAAAACATAGACATTTTATGAACTTTCACCCTGCTAAGAGACTGATAAATATGAAATTTAGAAACATTTAGAACTGAAATTTGTGCAAAGAAACTAAATGGAAAGACTTGATAGCATCTTCTGGACAAGGGATATGATACCGCAGATTTTTCTTGTGCTACAGCTGCGGCATCATTCCATCTTTTGACGGGATACTTTTACAGCAGACTCAGGAATTCTAAAACGTTTTCTCTATCTAATGCTAGACAGAGGTTATTTAAACACGTAACCTGTACTTAATAATAGAAGTACTGAAAGTCAAGAAAGTTAATGGCTTTAGTGCTAAAAGCAAGCATTTCTGAACAAATAAATAAATAAACAATGGAAGACATGCTGAAACGTTTGGCACGATTTAAACATTTACTTCTGTTTAACTTCATGGAAAGTAAGAATGAATAATTTCCCGCTAAATTTCCTATATTAGAAGCAATGAAAATAAATAAAAATTCTGTTTAAATTAAAGAAATGATCGAATTTGTATAATGAGTAAAACATTAGATTCTATATTTCAAGCACTCTGACAATATTACTTTTTTGCCTGCAAAAATTAACTCTTCAAGCGTAATTCTAAAATCATTCTTCGAAATTTAATTTTACTCCATCATAAGCTTCAGCAAAATGAGTCTCGTGTTATACAGGAAATGTTTTAAGGACACTCAGGACTTTATTAGAGGATACAAGTAAGTTCGGTCTTAGATATGGTAAACGTTTCTCAGAAATTATAAATAATAGCAATAGGATATCATAATGAAGAATGAACTTAATTTTTCACTCACATCCTTTACTACTACAAATCATCAAAGCATGAAATCATTTTGGTTAAATCGCTCATGGTAGACTGAAATAACGATTGCTTGATCAATAATTAGACATATGAAGCTTGCTTTCATAATTAAGAATGTAAGCAGATTTGATACAAGAGGAACAACTTAGGCTTATGTGATGACTATGAACCTAATCTCTCTGTGCGAGGAATGTGAAATGATTGTAAAACATTTAGGAAAGTAGTTAAGAATATTTTTTTAATTTTTTTATGAATTTAGATTTTATGTAAGTTGTATTTTAGTCTTTGAATCTCTGGTTATTTTTCGTCATATTTAACTTCAAAATGAAATCTAAAAGAATATTTTCCATCCTCAATTTTATTATTTCTTATAAATTTTAATTCATAAAATTCTCAATATATCCACTGAAAAACAAATAGTAAAATTTTATTGCTTTATTTATTTATTTATTCATAGATGTTTGGTTTAAATTTCCAAGTTTAGAATTTAGTTCGATTATGTTATACTTTTAATCACGAAACAGCAATAACCTGACTCAAAAGACGTATGATGTAAGACTAAATTTTGAACAGCAAACTTCCTTCAGAGGAGTGAAACACATCTGTCATTACAATCGGTACAACTTACGCTGAGTGTCGACAACTTCAAATTCCACCTCTTGTCCAATAAGGACTGAAAGAAGGAAAATAAATCGATCACTCTCTTGGACACAGAACACGAAGCGTTTACTTTCGAGTAAAGCAATGTATGTCTAAGGCAAATGTAAACCACAATTGTTAGAGTATTTATTCGAACTAAAATGGCAGGTTGCATTTATGGCACTGCAGTTTGCATGTCAAGTAATTTGGAGATAATGCGGATTCTTCTCAATCCAATAAAATCTGATTTGCTATCGTATCGATAAGATTAAAGCAAATATATGTAGCTGAATTAAAATTACCATTAAAGATTTCGTTTCGAGAAAGATTTGTTTATTCTTTTATTCGTAAGATATAAGCATTCAAAACAGACAAGCAATTGTTACAAATTTCTATGAAAGTTGGAAGGCAGCACTTCGCTTCGTATTCAGGTAAATTTATTGGTCTTCTTAAAAGATACGTGAAAGAATATACTAAAAAATTTAATGAATGTGGAATACTATTAGGAATTTCCGAGTCTTATTTTGAGGTTCAATAAAGATGTTTAAAATAATTGTTTAATAAAATAAAATTTTTATTTAAAGTTAGAAATGCATTTGGAACTAGTTTCTAAAGTGGAGCGTAGAAAGCGATGTATATATAGAGAGGATGTTTTAAAACAATAGCAACGCTGATGTCTCTTGAACAGACTATAAGGTCTGTTAGACGTTTAAAAACAGTCAGTATATAAAATCAGAGAGACACACTCCGGGATTTGAATTTCGGACCTTCCGGTGCTAGCCGGACTTGCTTCCAATTACGCCACGAAGGAACAACGAGAAAATTGCGACAAAACAATGAGAAAATTCCTTAAAAGTTGGTCCTAGAACAAAGATTCTTAATTAAGAATGAATTAAGAAAGGCAGTCTTTCAAACTAATTGATCATTTATTACACTTATGTAAAATAGTGAATCCTTAAAAGGACTCACTAGAAAAAAAACTGTCAGTGAAATAAATTGCTTTTCCTAGGCTAATTATAGCAAAAGAAATAAACTTCTAACTCAAAATGAAGCCAAACCAAACCAACCTATCATTAACCAAAAGTTTTGGGTTATACATGGATGTTGTTATTGATATTTATGCAATTAAAATTTTTGTAAAAGTAAAATATTCTAGACGGTACATGGTATGTCAGAATAGTTTAAAAATACACACAGGGAGTTGAAGCTGTTGTTGAAAGAAAAGCGAAAATTAAAAAAAATATATGAAATTTTATTTGGTTTTATTCTCTGAGCATAGTTCTCTAAGCACAATTCTCTGAGCATGGTTCGAGCTGAAGTCTGTTGGGAAGAGCCTTGGTTGATGATCTTTGTCAGTTGAAGTACAGTAGAGTCCCTGTTCTGCCGTACAATTCGTCGGAGACGACACAGATTACTCTCTTGGAAAACTGTGTCGCAGTTACGTCTTCTAGAGAAGGAATGTGGTTTCTGATTCCAACTTTTGAAAACCTTTGATATGGCTGCCTTTGACAACCCAGTGAGATTTGCTGTCTTCAAAATCGAGGCTCCTGCTAAACGGGTACCAACAATAAGCCATTTTTCAAATGGTGAAAGATCTGCCGTTTTTCCCATTTTACTCTATTCATCGTGAAATGCACTCTTCACACCTTAGATTGATTATGCTTATGTATTATGCATTCTAACCACGTGTAACCCACGTCATAAAAAATTTGCATACTTCATCCCTAGTACACATTCAAAGGAAAATCTCAAATGTTTCTAATTCATTGGCCGGTATGGGTATTTATTCACTGTTGTATTTAATTCCGATATGAAAATGATTATTCAATTTAAAACTTTTAATGATATGTTTAATATATTACTGAGAGGCAAACAAAATTATTATATAAGATCATAATTAATTAAAACGCATAGTGTGATAAGAGTAAAAAAACTCTATCAGAGATAATGAAGCCATTATCCGAAAACTCTTGAATAAAACTAATTTAATACCAGAAAATAAAACTTCCTTGCATGCAATTTTATCATAGGCTAATAGCAGATATATCGCAAGGGCATAATTATTCCATAGAAGTTTCATTCATAAATTATGAAAGAAATAAATATTTGTCGGCTTCATATTCACGTAAATGTGTTAGTGGATCTGCAGAAACTAAAGATTTCTGTCGAAGCAACCAAGCTTATACACTTCTTCGCTTCTATTTCGGTGTGATCATTTCATTCCTTTCATATGATAATTTTTCATCATCTCCTCACTTTTTATAATTCTCTTGTTGACATTGGCATAAGAATCTGGTTCATCACTGTAAACTCTTAACAGCAGATTTTTCACCTTGTGCAAGAGTTTCTTTCTACTCTGTTCTCAAGAAGAATATGCGGATGTTTCGTCGTAAACGAACAATTTATGCTTACATGAAAGCGATTTATTAATTCCTTGTTATGTGTATTTTAAGGAACATCAAATATCAATTTGCAAAGAGATTTCGCTCATTCATTCCAAGAATTTAAAATGACAGATCCTGATGGAAAAAAATTCTGTAAAAATATAAAAGCGTGTAAGTCGTATATACATAACTCTGACGACCGTAAAAACAATAAACCATCTTAAATGAATATCTCTGCTTCAGCAGTTTAGTTACGCAAATTATTATATGTCTTGATTTAAAATGTATGTTCCTTTATTGGCTAGAATAAAATTTATGCAATCATACATGGTTGCAAGGATATTCCAGTGTTGCATTCAATAGTTACAAGCAATGATAAAAGACAAATAATGTACTTCGAGGTATCTCGAATTTAATTATTAATGAATAAACGGAGTATTAGTAATTACGGCCTAAAAATACCCAATGCCAGGAAACTTCGTAAGAAAGGTATTTTTGGAATACAATTAGCAGAAAGCAACAAATGTCGACACCAAGATATATATTGTACATTAATGTCATGTAACCTATCTCCAAGAAATAAGTGTGGGCATTTCATAGGTTTCCTCTCGAATTATACAAAATGCAAGCAATATATAACATTAAGATATTCATTCCGAGACAGATAGCCCTTGCATGCTTTGTGAAAAGGTTTCAGCATTTTATGCGAAACTCTGCATAATAAGATGTGTTTAAAATTTTCTTTTTACGTGCTTGCGTGTGTGAAAGCTCGAATATTACGGATTATACGAGATATGCAACACAAAATTTTAACAAACAAACACTCGTTTGCTTTTTGCCTACACAATCTCATTTCAAATAATATTCAACTGTTTAGATTTGAACAGGATTTTTCCCAGGTACGAATATCCACGAAGTCATAATTTCGGAAAGGGTTACTTCCCGGATGATCCTTTCTAAAATAACAGTCAGTTTTTATTTAGAAATTAATTAGAAAATAGTTAGGAATAAATAAGATTATTTACTTATTTTCCAGTAAAATGCATTCTAAAGGTTATCAATTCATCTTAAAATCATTTTTATTATATCTCTCGAGGCTGTTAGAAATAATGTCGGCATTTGATGCTTTTAATGAAAACGTTTTATATATATATTTATCTGATTTCTATTTAGAATCGAAAAGGAAAAGAGCTTTTCAGCTTGGCTAATTTTAGCGGTATTTAAGCTTAACATGGAAAAGTTAAAAAAAGCAATATTTTCATATTTGTTTTACTTCCTTATACGAAGTAAAGGATGCGCTGTAATAGAGAAAAATTTAGGATATCGTATTTTAACAGAAATACCCATTTTGATTGTTCCCGAATACATGTTGGAGGATTTTGTTTTAGTGACGTCTGTACGTACGTGCAGAAAAAAAGACTATTTTTTTCAAAGCGGATAGTAAAATGGATTCAAAGCGAATTTTTTTGTGAGGTCTATACGTATGTACGTATGTATGTATGTATGTATGTGTCACGCACAATTCAAAAACGATTAGTCATAGGACTTTGAAATTATGCATATGGGTCTGCTATAAAATCTAGTTGTGGTCTTCCCTTTTTTATTGCAGTCGGCAGTACCAAACGTGTGTGTATACATACATACATACATACATATACATATATATACATATAAATATGCATACATACACTTTTATATAAATATATGTGGGAAATCAGAACCGCCAGCGGGGTGACGTCATCTGCCGCCAGCCCAGCGCAGCGCAAAACAGCTTAGACGAGTTCCAAACGTGGACGAGAACAGACGTGTTCTCTGTAAGCCTTCCAGGAAGTTTGAGGAAGGATGATGTCCCAGTGGTGTTATAGAACCCACCAGCACTTGTGAATCCTGATCTTGTTCCCGAGATTCGACAAGATAAGCCAAACTGTGAACTTTTGATTATATCATGGACTATTCTTAGTCATGGGGTTACCGTTACCTTTAGTTATGTCAATTTACCATATTATATTATCATCCCATCTTTTATCATCTTTCATTCATACTAGTAATTTTATAATAAATTTACTTTATACTTATCTCGTGCTCTTGATCCTGTAACCCTACATATACTATATATATATATATATATATATGTAAGGTAAAAATATGAAAGGAAACTTCTAATTTTAATTGGTTATAACCACTTTTAATTTTACTTAATTTGGGGTCTTCATCTCTCTATCTTAAAACATAGCGCTGTAAGTCTAAACTGCGTCATTCAAATTAATTATGGGATCTTATGTAACGCTTAAGGCAGATACCTCTTGCTCAGTCAAAGAATTGTAAACCAAAACTCGGAACTGAAACTTTTCGACTCCCTCCCTTCTTCCACTGAAGTACTGAGACACTCTTCCGTTTTCGCTTACGCTTTCATCCTGTTAAGACGCGACTGCAATTATCTATGTGCTGCCATGATAGCTTCTATTGCCATAGTATCAAATTTATAAATGATCTGGAAATAAACAAGATTGCAGTGACAAGTGAATTGTGGTCACAAATGTGAATTTAAATAAATATGTAATTTAATCCGGCTCGACTGCTTCTTCTTAAAAATGAATGGACGCTCTAAGCATCAGGTTTCTACGCTAAACAAAATTGCTACACCTGTACATCTCAGTAGTCTTACTAGAGCTTCCAAAATTGTGTTTTCATATCATGACAATTTAGCTAGATAGGATTGGATTACGTGCTACTAACCTCAACGGAACTTTTTATTCCTCAGTTGGATTTCTGTAAAATAGTTTCTGCAAGTTTATCATTCTAAAACTTAAGATATCATCGAGTATTCAAATAGGGATGCAATCATTACATATATATGTATTTACATCCCCCTTACCGGGCTTAAAAGTCCTTACCCGGCCTTTATTTTTGCAATCCATGGCCATAGTTATATTCTTCCAATTACAGAATTGTTCTAAATGAAGTATTTATGTTCTGGTAACGACAAATTAAAAAAAAAGTTGTTTTTGACAAATAACGAAATTTAACTTTCAATGCAATCTCTCGTTTCCTAGACTTATATTTGGAAAAGTTTTATGCTCGTTATGAAAAAATAAAATTATAAAAAAATTGTCTCCCGTACGACAAAAATTGACCGGGATATTTAATTTCAAAATTTGCATTTTTAAAGTCACTTTCAATTTGTCTTGGGAAAACGGTTAATTAAGTTAGACTAATTCTAGAAAATAAGTTTAAATGTAATACAGCAAAAATGCGTATAATTTAACAGACCGTACAAGAACGTCATGTCGTTGCCACATCAGATTTTTCAATTTAGATTTTAAAATAGCACGTCTCCAGTCGCGCCTTTTCCGTTTATCCAGCCTAACCATTTTTAATCAGTTCGTTCGATAGCTGCCATTACGATTTCTCAATATTTTGTCATAAGAATATTTTTTATGTTAAACTAGATGTTTTCTCTCTTAAAAGCTTTTATTGTTATCACTGATAAAATTATTGTCCTTTTTAAAAGACATAGTAATATTTATGTAAATTATAAAAAAGATTTTAATACAGACTGCTAGCAGGTATGATGAATATGTGTAGAAACAAATAATTTCGCAAAATATTTAGGATATGGAAATTTATATATTATATAATACTCCACGTTGTATTCCATTATTTCTTCTAGCGGCAGTGAAAAACGCATGAAACATCTTGTTTACGAATTATAATCAATTACAAATTATAAGTTACTATCAAAATATTTGTTGTTTATTTCGTACCAAAAATATCCGTTTACGAACAGTCGGATGCTGTGAACATTTCATTTCTCTCCGTATGAGTTCGTAAAATCGAGAGTCCACAGTAATATGATTTATTACGAGGAAGTTAGCACTTTTATGGTTTCAGTAATATTAAACATAAGGACAACAAACTGAGCTTGATCTAGTTTAATGTAAATGTACTATTCTGTAGTCGAAAATGTTGATTCTCTACTACATAGTCAAAATATCGCAATAATGTTAAAATATAGATAATTTTATTTTTATGCTTGATTATATGAAACTGAACAGCAGGCGAAAATTTGAAAAAAAAAATAACTCTGGAAGAAAAAGGTTAGACTACTTGAAATGAAACGCAAAACTACTACAAAATCTTTCCTGTTTCAGATTCCATGCAGCTTTCAGATTCCACGCTTAAGCCAGAGTAATTTAAACTTGGAATGCAAATTTGTATTTTTATCATCAGAAAAATTGTATCCGATAAAGCTCCAAATTAAATATTCTGAATTTCAAATGAAG
Organism: Stegodyphus mimosarum; assembly: GCA_000611955.2. Lineage (NCBI taxonomy): Eukaryota > Metazoa > Arthropoda > Arachnida > Araneae > Eresidae > Stegodyphus > Stegodyphus mimosarum. Next base: position 155,199 of record KK117857.1, on the reverse strand, counting down.
AGCAAAAAATAATAAACAATTGCTTTTAAGGCAGAAAAATATTTCGGTATTTTTCTAATTAAAGTGATTCGGATCTAAACTTTCATAATTTCTTTTTCAGGTATGTAAAACTGTAACGTCCCTACACAGAACATCCAAAAAAAGTTATAGAAATATTCATATAACTGACTAGTAAGACAGAGGGTGACATCCGCAATAAAACCACGAAAAGAAACACATTTGTTAAAACTGTCTTTCCATGGTTTATGATGACTTACAAATGTACTTTTAAGTCTTAGGTGAGGTCTTAAAAATCTATTTTATGCGGAAAGAATTGCATTAGTTATAGGAGGAGGAGCAGTCTTAACAACTAAAAGACGAATGTTGCTTCCTTTTAGATGCAATGCGTCCTGGAGGCTCTTAAACTGCATTTAAAATTATTAGAATCTTTATATTTAACAAATTATATTTTCATTAAAACTTGCACGACGAAATATCTTGAAAGTTTCACTCAATAAACATTTCCCTTGCATGCATAGTTTTGGACTGTTTTTTAAGAAATACTGCTGTATAATTCGCATATTCATCGAAATTTAATCGAAAACAGCGTCTGTACCCGTTTTGTGCCAAATTTCTATGGAATCTCGAACTACTCACCACTCTAATACATAATTTTGTTTCACATTAAAACTAATAAAAGCTTCAAATGCGTAATAATATTGCAATAAAAATTACAGTTATGGAAACTGACTTTTTCAAACTGGTATTTTTAAGGAATGTTTGCCAATAATTTGATTGGTATCACTATATATTTTTATTCGTAAAACAATTGTGTTAATGGTTTTTAAAGATAAATGGCCTTTCACCAACAAACAAGCAGTAGAGGGTGAAGAAGAGGGTTTAAGAATTTGATGAAAATGCTAAACAATAAGTCAGTTTGGATCCAGAAGTGTCAAATTCATTCTCTCTTCATATCAATTTACTTAATTTCAAAGAGTTAAGCTTTAACATTAGTTCTTAGATTTGCTTTTGTTACTGAGATTGGAAATCTTAAACTAGAATATTTTGTTAATTGCTACGTTTCACAAAAGTTGAAGGAAACAGTTTAGGTTCCAATTTTTCAGCCAAACGGGAATAGTTAATAATAGTTCATAATCTTGCTAGTGATTAGTAATTTTAAAAAAAAATATTTTATGATTTTAATTCTAGTTAAAAGGTTTGCCTGAAATAACTGCTTCTTAGAACTCCCCCCCATTTTAACACGGCTATTATAATGATGACAAACTTTAGAAAATTCAAAACGTATTCGTTTTTGCCTAAGAGCTAATTAATACTTCCTTACATTTAGTTATCTAAGACTTAAATACACTCAATTCCAAATGTTAAGCACGGAGAGGAAAATGCTAATTTCCGGAAGCCAATCAGGATTGAAGAGGATGCAATTCGCTGCAGAGGTAGATGGAAGTGGGAAAATACGTTAGATAATAGCCAGTCGCGCTTTCATGTCAAGAAATATGCAAAAAATGGCAGTCTTATAAAAAGCCAGTTTTATGAAGGGTTACAGAAGTTGATTGTAAGTGCGGATAGAAGGTGCTTAAAACTTTCGTACAATTTGTTTTCAAGACAAACGTGTTTCTATGACTTCCAGAAGACGAATGAAAGATTCTGAGCGCTGGCGTGCTGTGGGGCGCATTGAAGCAGAACAGTCGATCACAGATGTTGCTCTTTTCTTCGGCGTTCATCATTCTGTAATTTCACGTTTACCGAAACAATTCCAAACCACACAGACAGTTGTCCCAAGGTCCGTAGCCGGTTGCCCAAGGGTTTAAACCCCCGCGGAAGATCGATATATTGCTATTGTAGCCAAGCGAAATCGCAGAGCCACCTCCACACGTGGAACATCTATGGTTACAGCGTCCATTGGTAAGGTCATATCTGCAGATACTGTATGCCGAAGATTACATATGAGTGGACTGTACGCCAGGCCACCTCAAGTTTGTGTTCCTCTACCCATCCAATCAAGAGGACACGATTACAGTGGTGTGGGGAACATGTCAATTGGAATGTGTCTGAAAGGGGTAATGTCATGTTTACTGATGAGTCAAGATTTGCTCTGGAGCCAGATGACAAGCGTATAAGGATATGGCGTGAACAACGAACACGCAATCAGTCCCAAAATATCACCGAACGTCACGCATTCCGAGGCGGAAGCCTTATGGTATGAGCAGAGATTTCATTAGGATACCGCACCGACCTGCACATCTTTAAGCGGGGTTCTTTGATGGCTGTCCGGTATCGAGATGAAGTCCTAGAACCCATTGTGAGATTGTACGTTGCAGCAGTTGGCCCTACTTTTGTTTTAATGGACGATAACGCACGTCCCCATAGAGCTGACATCGTCGATGACTACTTTTGAGCGTATGGCGTGGCCAGCATATTCGCCCGACCTTAATCTCACTAAAGATCTTTGGGATGCTCTCTGCCGTGCTGTATTTTCACGTTTTCCTCCTCCAGCTACTCTTATTGAGCTGGAAACTGCTCTACAAGAAGAATGACGATTGCTTAATTCTGCTGTGGTTGACCACCTAGTTGAAAGCATAGTCACAAGGTCTGAACTTTGTACCCTATTAATGTCATTTTTTCATTTTATGCTGTTTAATTTCATTTTATACATAATTCTGTTTAAGTCTGCACTATGTCGTTATCTGTTAACTTACAAAAATTTAATATTGTTTTTATTTCTGTATACAATTATTGATTTTGTTTTATGCATATATATATATGGTACTTTCCTGCCGAATTTTGTGTCAATCAGTATTTGTTGATTTTTTTGCATCTTACCTTTTGGAAGTGAGTGTAATATTCGTCTGTCTGAAATCGAAATGCGCTAACGAATAATTTGTTGAATATTAAACTTTCAGCCTTGGCAATATTAGCATTTTTTATATATTGCATCCAAAATTTCAATTAAAGCTGTTTCTTTCAGTTTTCTTCATCTTTGAATACTTACAGCAACTGTCAAAGTTAGGCAGTGATATCCCAAAACTAATAAGCAATTTTTTGTTAGATGTATTTCATTTCTTGCTTTAGTTTAATCGAGAAAAACTATCCAGAGTAAGGTCTAAAATTAATTCAGAGACTTCTTTTAACTCCTGCGTTTTCATTTGAAAGTGTAAATACGAGCAATCAATAAATAAAAAAAAATTTTAACTCATTTTTCTGGTTGTTTGATTATTTGCCCCGTTTCAATCGATAAAAATTATGGCCTAAAACTGATTGACTGAATTTCTTTTCCTTTTTAATTACAATTTTAAAGAAATAAACTTACAATTACTAATGCTTCTAAAAATATATTCTACGAAATGCCAATTATTCAGCAAAAACGAATTTAAACTATGTATTTTATTGCAATCTCGCATTTAATGCAGCAATATTTTTTTTTCTCAGAAATTTTACTAGTTTTTAGAATAAGATTATTTTCCGAAGAAAACTATTAAAGTATTAACACATTTGAAACCCTGATATAGCTTTTTCAAAGAGAATCTCAAGGAGAATGCCTCATTATTAACAGGAGGGCAAAATACAGGAAAGCAGTGCTAGCAGGTGTTCGAGGATATAAGAAGGTAATATTTACCAGACAGTTTTCAAACATTATGTTTTACCAGACTATTTTTGTTTAATGATTTGGTTATGACAAATCCCATTAAGACTATCTGCCTAAAGGGACGGGTCCTTTCTACAAGGAATTTTGTCTAAAACTGGCTCCTATTCCTGTTACAAATAGGCAAACAGAAGAATTCTTACGTCAGGAAAATTCCGTTCCTTACGAATGAATATAGTACTTGGACATCAATTAAAGTACACGTACTTCCAAAAGTTAATTACGGAGAGGAAAATGCTGATTTCCGGAAGCCAATCAGAATTGAAGAGGATGCAATTCGCTGCGGAGGTAGATGGAAGTATGCAAATATGTTAGATAACAGACAGTCGCGCTTTCATGTCAAGAAATATGCAAAAATGGCAGTCTTATAAGAAGCCAGCTTTATGAAGAGTTACAGAAGTTGATTGTAAGTGCGGAGAGAAGGTGTTTAAAACTTTCGTACAATTTGTTTTCAAGACATACGTGTTTCTATGACTTCCAGAAGACGAATGAAAGATTCTGAGCGCTGGCGTGCTGTGGGGCGCATTGAAGCAGAACAGTCGATCACAGATGTTGCTCTTTTCATCGCCGTTCATCATTCTGTAATTCCACGTTTATGGAAACAATTCCAAACCACACAGACAGATGTCCGAAGGTCCGTAGCCGGTTGCCCAACGGTTACAACCCCCGCGGAAGATCGATATATTGCTATTGTAGCCAAGCGGAATCGCAGAGCGGCCTCCACACGTACGACATCTATTGTTAGAACGTACATTGGTAAGGCGATATCTGCAGTTATTGTACGCCGAAGATTACATATGAGTGGACTGTACGCCCGGGTACCTCGAGTTCGTGTTCCTCTACCCATCCAATCAAGAGGACACGATTACAGTGGTGTGGGGAACATGTCAATTGGCATGTGTCTGACTGGGGTAATGTCATGTTTACTGATGAGTCAAGATTTGCTCTGGAGCCAGATCACAAGCGTATAAGGATATGGCGTGAACAACGAACACGCAATCAGTCCCAAAATATCACCGAACGTCACGCATTCCGAGGCGGACGCATTATGGTGTGGGCAGGAATTTCATTAGAATACCGCACCGACCTGCACATCTTTAAGCGGGGTTCTTTGATGGCTGTCCGCTATCGAGATGAAGTTCTAGAACCCATTGTGAGATTGTACGCTGCAGCAGTTGGTCCTACTTTTGTTTTAATGGACGATAACGCACGTCCCCATAGAGCTGACATCGTCGATGACTACCTGGAGAGTGAAGGGATTGAGCGTATCGCGTGGCCAGCATATTCGCCCGACCTTAATCCCATTGAAAATTTTTGGGATGCTCTCGGCCGTGCTGTATCTTCACGTTTCCCACCTCCAGCTACTCTTATTGAGCTGGAAACCACTCTACAAGAAGAATGGCGATTGCTTAATTCTGCGGTGGTTGACCACCCAATTGAAAGCATGGTCAGAAGGTTTAAACTTTGCATACAGATGAGGGGGGGGTCACATACCCTATGAATGTCCTTTTTTTCATTTTATGCTGTTTATTTTCACTTTATACATAATTCTGTTTAAATCTTTAGTATGTCATTATCTCATAACTTACAAAAATTTAATATTGTTTAATTTCTGTATATAATTATTGGTTTTGTTTTATGCATAAATATATATGTTACTTTCCTGCCGAATTTTGTGTCAATCAAAGCAGTATTTGTTGATTTTTTTGTATTTTACATTTTCATGTTTAACTTTTGGAAGTGAGTGTATATTTATAAGGAATTATCGTGCTGTCGTGTTGTAACTGGCAGCTCGTTCGGGTAGCATCGAAAGATCCATGTGTAAGATTTTAATTTAAACTAACGAACTTTTATTTTAATTTGCCTTTCCTATCTATTCTTATTTCAACTTCCTGCTAGAATAAGCGCGTGTTTCAGCTTTATGCTAATTTGAAGTGGAGCTAAGTTTCTATTTAAAGGATAGGTAGGAACCTCTCAGTGTGAGAGAGCTTTTAGTCTCAGACCACTGCTGCTCTGTTCGACGTTCGCCTGACCAACTAGTATTTAGATTTTAAGCCTTAGCGCTGTTACTCTATTACTTATTGAAGTAAATCGAAGTGCGTTAGTATTAGCCAAATCTTGCTACGCACCATTTATCATTTTGAGGCCAACCACGCGTTCATAGCTCTGTGAGCAACGGTTATTTAATTTCGATTTAAATTTAGTTTAAATTATTTGATTGTTCAGTTTAGACCCAAGTGCGGTCATTGTTTTCTGTATCCCTCCCGAGTTGGGAAGTGACTGTATATAATTGTGGTTTAATAAAAGAGGATTTTAAATCCTTCTTACGTGTAGTTCTTTTACCACTTAACGACAGTTTTCTACCACAGAACATAGCTGCATTCAGCTCCCTGTTCAAGATCAGGGCTTAGTGATTCCACGAATAGGTTCGCCAAGAGTATGCACCGAACACACAGTCCTGACACATGTTTAGAATCCGGTCAGCGGCAGATTCGATTTCTTCCGTTTCTCGTTAAAAAAAATCTAATATTTCAACTCTGGCATCCGAAATAAATTGTGATAGATGATAATTCATCACCACCTGAATTTGGCCGATTGAGTATCCTTCTTTCCTCAGTCGTCCTCGAAACGGAGAGAACGTAATATCTCCTTCTCCTTTGCATGCTTTCTTGATGAAACTGGCAGCGCCCTCGGTTAGCAATCGGAAGATCGGTATTTATAATTCCAGCAAACTCATATTTGCTTTCTCACGTTGTTCTATCCAAAATTCGGAGTAATTCTATACCGATATAAAATTAAATGTGTAATTGATGTTCATTTCTCTTCATACGGGTTTGACTAGCTGTTCTCTTTTCTCTCTCTCCCGGAGTGTTTTTAAGCGGGTGTGAATATAAGGAATTATCTCCTCTCCTGTGCGTGTTCTCATGATGTAACTTGTACCATTGCCAGCTAGCATCAGAATATTTATGTTTCTTTTCCGAGAAGTGCAGTTCTTAATTTATCCTACTTCTTGTTCTGAAAACAAAAGCTCTCCGTAATGAGCCTTTTAACCAGATCATCAGGATACGTATACAGAGCTAGCTGCTTGTTTATTTTCCAAATCCTGTGTTTCTTCTTCAGCGAGCATTATTGGATTGACGTATTAAGAAAAACAGCAGTCAGACCTGCGATATGCCTTACAGTTGTATCTTTCAACATCTAAACTACTTACAGGCTGCTTTTTTTAAATATCCTTTGAAATTATTGCTGATTAAATGCACTGTGAATATGGGAAAAAATAGTTTAAGTAAACTGCTATACGGCCACTAATGCATGTATTTATTTAATTTACACTTTGTATGCAGTAAACGTTTGTCGAACACGGACTTGGGAACGCGATTTTGCGTTATGCGTTATCTTAATTGTGTCCATTTAATTTGTCCAACTCAACTAAACCACGACAGTTTCAGGACAAGAGACTAGCCATTATAAGTATCTGCTGGGCCTATGGTGCTTTTCCATTTTGCTGAGTAAAAGAATTTGGAATGTCCTTTCCCTATTCTAATTCCATTTCTTTATCCAGAGCCTCAAAATACACGCTCTCTAATGTTTTTGTAGTTATCGAACGAGATGGTGGTTTATCCTCTTTTTTTTAAATTTTATTTCTTGATTTTTCCTTATTTGTATGTTGTTTCGGTACTGGATTGATAGTTTCGAGTATAATTTTGGGTGGATGTGTTTTCTGAATACAGATAACTGTCAAAGATTTTTAGCACAGTTAATTAGAAAATGCAGAAAATCCTAAAACCTGTTTCCGATTATGCAAGGAAATTTGTGAGAGACCATGGTTGCTAAAAAGTACTCCAAGAGATGATTTCTGAATCTAGAAACGTGCGATCTGGTTTTCTGGGATGAAAGCTACTTTGTTACAGTTGTTTGTTCTTTGTTTTTCATATGGTTATGAAGTACAGTGATGAAACTTCTTTGTTGCTTTTGGATAGCTAAAAAAGAGATGAATCTAAAACGGGTAATATAATATCCATGAAGCTTTGGCTAAATGGTAAAGTTAGCTGTTGAAAAAAAATATTTATTGCTTGAATGAAAGCGGTGTGCAAATTTATGTGGTTTAGATACTTACATACATTGTAAGTCATACGTTTGTTTAACAAATATAATGTAGGTAATTATTAATACGTTTTATTTCCAAATGTGTAGTTACGATGAGCTATATAAACATGCTTCTCATTAAATTAGTTTGGAAAAGTAGAGTACCACTTTGTGAAGAGATACTACTGCAAAGAATATTGTATAATTCGAAATTGAATAATATGCACAAAACAAAAAGAGGATTCGGGAGTTATAACGCTTAAAAAACCGTTAACTTATCTTTCGGAAGGCTAAAAAATAAACAGGAAATTTAAAGTGTTTACGCTAAATAGTTGTACAATACCTGAAGTTAACTATCATTTCAATGTTAAAGAGCAAACAACCACAACCGATAACATCACAATCGAACATTACCACTAGAGCTTGAAAACAAAATATATAAGAAAGAAGATATTAATTTCGATGATAAATTTCAAGAAAATCGCTGTAAAATTCTCAATTAGTTAATAATACCAGGAAGTAAAGAAAAGAAAGGCCGTAAAATATGTAATTTTGATAAAAAATATTATTTTCGTTTTAACCTTTTCTAATTACATCCTCTATTCTTTTTACTTTTAAAAGAGCATTTCTTTTAATATTTATTTTCATTATATATCCACGCGGGGCTCTGATTCTTATATTTTAACAGGTTAACAGAATATCTCAACAATCTAATACATAGATGGAGTTTCTACACGAGAAAAATTACTAACCCATATCATGGAACATTAAGATTCTTTCAAGCAGATAAATACGTCGGATAGAAGACAAGGAATAACGAGCCTGATTTTTGGATCTGATTAGGAGTCTTGTGATTCGGAAGAGATAACGAAGATTGCGGGAAATGCGCTTTGAAAGGGAAATAATTAAATTTTACTCAGCATTCTGGTGATAAAGTTTCTCCAAGCAGAATAAAAAAATAAAGAAAACATTTCCATCAAATCAGCTTAGCGGGCAGACTTAATTTTTTATTATTGTTATTTATAGTAAATCTGAATGTTTAAAAAAAAGAAGCTGCAAACTTTCAGATTAATTAAGGTTAATTATATATCGCATACTTTTTATAAACTGTCATAAGATTTGATATAATAATTAACATTGAAAGGCAGACAAAATGTCCCTAAATTATTTATTGAATCGAAAGAGATCAAAATACCTTCACTGTAAAAAGAGTTTCACTAAAGAATACCCAGTATTTCCAGTGTACATTTTTTACCTCAGCAACAAATTCCTACTTGAGCATACTTAGCAGCTTTCAATGTGCTAAACCTACAGATGAATGCAGGTATCCGTCATATAGTAAGATGTGACTGTTTTTACATCCTCTCTCAATATTGCACTTCATTTCATCGTAGATGTACATAACACTTTGCTCTGTTGATTCTAACTGATAGAAAATTCAATGGAGATGAATATAAAGTAGATTTTGTTATGAAATTGTTTTCTAATTTAAGAAAAATGGGCCACTAATATGTTCCTATGCGATTTCTGGTTGGGGTATGTACACAACACTCTGCACATGTAGAAATTTTATTATCAGGAGGACTGTGTGATTGGCAACTGTGCAAGCCAATTAATACCATTACGTGATTCTTTCTTCTTTTACTTAAAACAGATTTTGCAAAAAGGATATTTTTTATATATCCCAGGGAAACATTTATGGAAATCTTGTAATATCAGAACAGCTAAGAACAATGAAGTCCATTTGCGCAGATATGGCGGTAGTTCGTTTAATTTCTAGTCATGATTGCGTTCTGTTAGATGAATCATAAACAAAAATAATATTGCAAGCGGCATTTTATAAGTGTACTCATGCCTTCAGATGCTTAAAAGTCGTATATTTATCTTACTTTAGAGTCAAGACTAGTGTATACGTTGATAAAATAAGCATTAGAACTCAAACGTGAGAAATGTAAACAATGAAACTATAATAGTAAACTTAGTAATATGTTTTAATACTCCTCTAGTAAATCAGCATTAGGTACGAAAAAAATCAGAAAAAAATCTCTGCAACAAATTGCTTTTTCGTAAAACCATATATCTGTTGATAATTATTCAAAAACAGAACTATTAGATTTTTAAAAAGAATTACTTCCGTCCTTTTCATCGCAGAATCTTAAACATTATTACCAAATCTATGATACTCTTAAAATTTATAATGATATAAGTAATTACCAGACACCTGAAAGTACTATGTAGCAAGAGATGAGTTTTCTGAACGATAAAATACCCATTGAGAAAGCTGTTTGAAAAATTTAAACAAAACACATTTCACAGAGCAGTAGGGTCTATCGTGCATAACCTTTTGCGGAAAGTCATTTAGTTGAATATATTTCCACACAATATTTTCAAATTCATTCAGGATAGCTAATTGTTCATGATATTTATTTTTCATATCCTAAGAAATTAAAGTTATCGAGATAACAGGAATTACAGCTATAAGTAGTTAAGGAGTAATTACAAAAGTATTCTAAATGAAAAATTATAATTAATATCACTCAATTTCTTATTACATTGAAAGCCCATTTTTGTATACCATCGATATTCTGAAGATGGAAAATCTACATTTCCGTGTAACGTAATATGATCATTTAGAATATATGACAGATTTATTTTACGAATACAGACTATCTGTCTATTATAACGAAAATAACCTACCGGATTTCCTACAGAAAATAAAATTAGCTTAACGTAAATAGGCATAAAAATTACTTATTCAATAAAATATAAAGCAAAAATAAATATGAAATTTATTCCTTCAATTTAAAACTCAGCAAAATAAATATAATATTTATTACTTGAACATAAAAATTAGCAAATATAAACTAAACATTTACTGCTTTCCAGACCCTTTTTCATTCTTTCGAGAGAGTGCTCCAACGTCAGCTCATAGCACTGTAAGTATTAGATATAATAATTACGCTTTCAGTTAATTGGACTTACTTCAACAACATATTTTACGTTTGTTTTGTGTTATATTTTAGGATGAATTTATTCATTTATTTACCCTACAAATTTTCCTAAAGTTGGTATGAGGTTGTTTTGAAGTTGAAAATAAATTGCACGAATTAAAAGTCTAACATAATTGCTTAAATGTGGCTTAAAGGAACAGGAGAAATGAAACGACGCTTTAAGAAGCCAGATAGGTGTTGTAACATTTTAACTTGGGATAAATTAATTTAAATGAAGTTAATTACGTTCTAATGTAAATAATAAAATAGAATAAATAAAATGTGAAATGATGATAAGGTTGAGAGTTTTCTTCCCTTGATTTGCCTATTTCACCCAGAAATATTTTAAAATTATTTTTCTACATATAGTGAAAATTCGATTATCCATCTCTCTTTCAACTATCAGTTTCTATTAGTCGTAAATCCCTGAGATAGTTTAGATGATAAGCAGTGTGAAAAACACCAGATAATAATAGCAACAGATAAATAAATAAGTGGAAGTACCGAAATTTAAGTTATGCAATACTGTACAATTAAACGGGATTGTTTTGTCATAGTACCTAAATAAATAACTAATATGTCGTTTTAAAAACGCAGCTATTTTAAGGACTTTGCAGAATTGACGAAGGCTCTGAAATATTGAATGTCAACGAAATATGGCTAGGATCAGTACTGTACTGATTTGTACTGTACATACTTTATTTTAAATTTTTCTGCAGTGTATCCAAAAAAGTACAAGTAAGAATGAATGGACAGTTAACGCAGCCGTGCACATTAATATGTTAATGATACCTCCAGACACTGCACTTATTTTAATCGTGCACTTTTAGTTACATATTATGTATTTTTGATTCTACACTGCTTGACATTGAAAATGCAACACCAAGAAGGAGTGGTCAGAAATTTATGCAATTTATAGAGTAGACGCACGTCGCTGAGTTATGCGAATGATGTGAAATGCGCAGCTCTCCGACGCACCTAAAGTAAGATATATAGGAAGAAACGGGCAGAATGGGCAATATTCGTCTCGTTATTTCTGCCAGACGAATTATCGAAGGAAGTTGGTTTTTGTCCCAGAGGATGCGTGTAATAGGAGACAATGGCCAGGCCGCCGTGAACGAAGGCACTTCCAGCAGGTAGACGATTTTACGAGGACTATGGCGATCGGACTGAGAAGGGCGGGTTGGTCCTTACTTCAAATCGCAGCTGATACCCACATGGATGCGAGCACGGTGCATCGACTATGGCGAACATGGTTGGAACAAGGGAATGTGGGAAGAAGGATGTGTGCAGGTGCAGCCAGAGTGACGTCAGCCCATGTGGATCGACGCATCCGCCGACAAACTGTGGCGGTCCCTCAAGTCACTTGTACCGCGATTCTGCAGCATGTGCAAGATAGCCTGGATGTTGCCGTGTCGACGAGAACCATTTCCCATTCATTGTTTGAACGTGGCCTGCATTGACGGCGTCCGTTAAGAAGACTGCCATTGACCCTACAGCATAGACGACAACGTTTAGAATGGTGCCGAACTGGAGCGATGTGAATGACAGAATGGCGAAACGTCGTGTTCTCGGATGAGCCACGCTTCTGTTCATCCAGTGACAGTCGCCGCATACGTGTTTGGCGTCGACGTTTAGATAGATCTAATCCGGCAGTAGCTGTGGAACTCCCCATCGCGCGACAACGTTGCATAATGGTTTGGAGCGCTATTGCCTAGGATTCCAGGTCACCTCTAGTTCGTATTCAAGGCACTATGACGGTCTAACGATACTCGAATAATGTACTGCGGCCGGTGGCAATCCCCTACCTTCAGGGGCTGCCTAATGCAATTTATCAGCAGGATAACGCCCGACCACACATTGCTTGCATCTGCCAACATCCTCTGCAAGGTATACAGATGCTTCCTTGGCCACCGTACTCTCCTGACCTGTCAACAATCGAACATGCGTGGGATGCGATTGGACGACGTTTGCAGACTCTGTCCGCAATGCAATCCCCTACCTTCAGGGGCTGCCTAATGCAATTTATCAGCAGGATAACGCCCGACCACACATTGCTTGCATCTGCCAACATCCTCTGCAAGGTATACAGATGCTTCCTTGGCCACCGTACTCTCCTGACCTGTCAACAATCGAACATGCGTGGGATGCGATTGGACGACGTTTGCAGACTCTGTCCGCAATGGTTCTACATCCTACTGAGCCGACGCCGTTCTCGCTCTGTATTCTGACTATCATTTTGAAATAAAAGTCAGTTATTGCTGCTTGCTGTCTCTTTTTTCCAAATTTCATCACTTTCTGACCACTCCTTCTTGGTGTTCCATTTTCAATGTCGAGTAGTGTATATTACTTGAAGTGGCAAAGAACTTTCCTGTTACTTAGACCTGTCCAGTAAATGTCATAATACTTGAACTAATACTGCATACTTAATTACATAATAAGAACTTTTTCAATACTTAGTCCTAATAATGTCACATACAATTATTTCAATCCCTTATACACACATTTTGGCTACTGTAGAGAGTAAGTAATTGCAGTTAATATCGAATTTTATTTTAAGATTTAAAATTTAGTTGCGAATTAAAGCACGTTTGGAAAATAAAAATTTGACGGACGTTTATCTTCTTGTTACTGCTTTGGGTTTTTTTCGAATATTAAATTTTCATGCACGTAGTATTAAGAAAGCTAATAATGCGAGTATAATGCCATGAATTGTAAAATTAATGCTTAAACAAGACCTCATTTTTTTTCGTGGTGCCACAAGCGGAGTTCTGAAGAGGTGAAAATGTTTCATGAGTGAAGTACGGTTTATACATTTAATTGAATAATTAAGTGTAAACTTCTAATTACTAAAGATCCCTATAAAACTGGAAAATATGAACAAAAAATAAATGCTTGTGTGAAATACTACTAATTACTTCAATGAATAAGCTATCCGAATTTGGCAAAGCTGTGTAGGGCCCAACAAAGAATGTCTTGAACTTTGAACTATCAATTTTTATCAGAACGAATTTACTCATCTAGTGAAACCTAACCGTAAAAAAATTACCTGCTAATGTTTCACAGATACTAGGGAAAACAAAATATTAAAAAGTTTAGTTTTGATCTCTAGTGGCGAATTTTCTGACCAGTTTGGTCCTCAATGGCGATCTTTCTCACAAAATTTTAAAATTTCGTGAAATGACTGAAATTGAGCTGCATCGCCAAATATTGTAGATTTGACATTTTGAATTTCCTATTCCCACTGATTTAACAATTAATTTTGTATAATTTTATGTACTTCTAAATGAACAAACATATTTTAGGATTTTTGTCTAAATAATTTCAGTCCTTTGCCATAAAAGTTTAATCTGTTTTCTAAGGAGTTTGGTATCTGCACTTATTTATACTAAGTTCTTTTCTTGAATTGTAACAGGATTTAGGTAGAAATATGCTTAACTATATACCCTCAATAGAAAAGTTGTAAAATTAACTGCTAAATTACTGTAGATGTAGCAAAAGGTAAGAAATTAAATAAAATTTTAAATCACCAGAAGGAAACTTTCTCTCATTCACTACGAAAAATTCAAAAGTATGTAAAATATAATCTTTTTATCTTTTCAAATGATTTTTTTCTGTAGTATGTTACCGTTTCAGACATTCCAGAAGTATATTGAAAACATAATATTACTTTTAAAGCTTATTAATTAAGAATTTGTTTCACATTTAATCTAGCGAATTCCTTTTATTTAACCTATTTAGTGACAAATTTTGTTTTAACGATGTAGTTTATGTTTTGATAGTTTTTGTATTTAATTTCTGTCGTAAATATACTGTGTTGCGAGTTGAAGTTAATTGTAATCAAATTCTTTACGCTTCAATTTCGTTACCTTATGTATATCCACTTGAATACAAACTGTTATTTTTTGGAGGGAGAGGAACGGGAGAGATAATTGTTCCTCTTTTTTCAGGCAGCAAACAACTTTATTTTAATTCCTTATTATAAGCAAATTATAACATTATCACTTATCCATTAGGCTTTTAATTTAAATTTTGTCATTATTTGGTTGAATAAATAAATGCAGTATGGTCTGAACACTGCTGCAAAATTGTAGAGCAGGCATTTCAAATTAAATAAATTTTACCGAAGAGGCTACTAATCAGAAAAATATAATTTATGAAATTTTGAATGGCTAGAAAAGTGCAAAGGAAATTCCAGTTGATAAAGTAATGGAAAAATTCCCTTTTGATCAGCCAAGTCACACACTGAATTAAGTCACACATCTTATAATGATTTCGCAGCTGTTTCGTCAAATAATATGTCTGGAGGATGAGGAACGGAGAAGTCTAAACTATATATTACAGGATTATTAAGAAAACGCGGTAATATTTATCGTAGTATAAGAAGATGTTGATTAACAAATCAATGAATTACAAAATGAGTACAAAATTAAATTAAGCAGGTGAAAATTTTACAGCATATTTTTAAAGGAAATGAGTATTTACGTCACACACGGAGAAAACCACAAAAACTCTCAAAGTGACAATCCATTTGCCGTGATTTGAACCCACGTCACGAAACTTGGAATAACGTTTTGTTTAAAGTTTAATCCAATCTAACAGTTCATAAGCAAGACGTTATTGTGTCGGCTTGTCGATGAGGAGTCGAAATATTTCGTACTATTTCAGTTGCATTAGCACAAATAGTGGTGGATAAAAACTCTGTCTTATACTTTACTTTTAAATTTTAGTTGGTGTTACATTGTTTGTTTGTTGTCAAGTTCATATTTCATGGAGTAATGGTTGTCTGAGCCTCAAGGAAGTTGGACTTCTACTTCCACCCCAATGTTGTGGGACAGCGTCCCGGGGGGGCTGCAAAGATCTGCCACCCCTCTCTCCTACCACCAAGCCACAAGAAGGGACTTTTGGCTAGCCTTAGACTGTTTCCATGCTGCAAAGATGATATTCTTTAAACCAACCATGACTTCTCCGGGATTCGAACCCAGGACCTTTGGTACGGGAGTCTGAGTCACTAACCCCTACCCCGTCTGGGCGGTGGCGTTTCATAGTGAGTGATAAATAAGTCATAATTTACGTGAAACCATAACTAGCAAACTTTTTAAAGTTAAATTCAGAAGGTCAGCCGTCAGGATTCAGAGAACATGGTTTTAATTAGACATTTTTTAATTTAAGAAAGTAAATAAATAAAAATCATAAATAATCATAAGTAAAGGAAATTCTTACCGGTATTCGCTTGAAGTCAATATTAGTTCTGATAGTCCTTTGATTTAAATCCATTGTTGGTCTGAAATTATCTGCAAGAGGAGCCTTTGGATTACGTTCATCACCTTGCATTAATCGTCGCAGTGCAAAGAGCTGAAAAAAACACCTTTTAATTAAAACAAAATGAATAAAAATCGGCTGCTAATTTTAAATTTTGTAATTGTCAACTAAGATTGGCTAAGATTACTCGCTAGTAAAATGTCTTAACATGCTTCGAAAACTAAAACTAGACAAAGTCTACATTTTTGCTCTGGTAGCATGAGCATTTTGCGACAGGTAACTTATTCAGGGCAAAATATCATGATACGCGGCTAAATTTTTTTAGGTTATAAGACAAAGAATTAAAAATCTGTCAATTCTATTTTATTGCTTTATTTACAGTCTTTAATATCAAACAGTGTTCACCAACCTTATCAACGCCAAATTGTATTTATGTTTATTTTTCTTTTCTTCAATAGAGGGTAATAGCTTCGTATAACATACTATATTTAAGGCAACTGAGTTAATATTTTGGAACAAAATAATGTTTTCCTGAAGAAAAAATATAATTTTATTTGTTCTCAATAATAAGTAAGCCATAAAACTTGAAATACCAGTTCGAAAATTTTGAAATTTATTAATAACTAACTGGCTTTATATAGCTAAACGTTTGTATAAAGCTGATGTATAAGGTCTTCACAGACATTCATTCACGGCAAGCGATAGTAATAATTGTAAGTAATGTGTTATGTTTAAGGCGATTGAACAAATAATTTGCATCTGAATAATATTTCTCTGAAGAATGACCAACTGTAGCGTCATTAGGCACTCAGGAAGTAATAAGCTTTTGTACACCATTTATTATTTAGAAATGTATCTAACAGTAAGTTTTTCCAAAATTTCAGACTTCCAAAATGTTTGATTTAAATTAAATTTGTAATTTAAATTTTTTAATTTTTCACATTTTAAACAATTTAATTTCTGTAATAAAATTAAAGATTTTTAATCACTATAATAATACATTCCACCACTTTCATTTATCACATTTGTAGGCAGCATTTACCCAACTCAACTCAGTTCTTGTATTTTTATTTTCCTTTTTGTCAAATTACAATCTTACAACTCAACTTAATTCATCCTATCACTTCCAATTTCTTTTGCAGTCTTGTGCGACAAGATTTCAACGGATACAAAGATCAGCTAATTGTATACATGTTTCTCACTTTATTTCTATACCATTCAGTTTATTATTTACTTTATTATTTTATACCAAATTTGGGATTATTGCCTTTCAAATTGTATCTCAAATACATTTAACTTCAGTACCAAATTTAAGTTTATTGACGTATATTCTTTACATTACCTTTTTTTTATCTATTTCGTTATTTTGGAAACTTTTCATTTAATAAACACTGACTCTAAAAGATTCTAATTTGCTTTACTTTTAGGTAAATCATCGTCTAAAATAATTTTGTTGCCTTTCCTGAAACTCTGATTTTAAAATTTAATCATTTTTCTTTTCCAGCAGTTATTTAGAAGTTTTTCGATTTTTTGATTAAACCTTTCTTGAAAGATTACTAATTCACTAGGTTTCCTTTTTTAAGTACCTGAACTGTTTTTCTGGTTTTCGAATTTCAAGAATTCTAGTTTTAAATTGGTTAAATTTTATATAATATGATTTCTTTACGGTTACGTCACAGCAGATTATAGTTTGATGGTTGATTGAAAAAATGATAATTTAACTTTTATTAAGCGTTCTATAATTACATTAACACGTTATAATAAAAATTTTAATGACCTAATAATATTAACTTAAGTTACTTTAAATTTGTAATTTTTAATACTGAGCCTGTGATTTCATGGATTTATTTTGATCATCATCCGATATAATTCAGAAACACGGCTCTGTTTAAAAATTTTCGGTTGCTGCTTGAAAAAAAACAACGAATTCTACGCTACTTCTTATTTCATTACATTGTTTTGTTTTTGTCTAGACTTTGATTTATACTCTTCCTGCTAAATCGTTTACCACCATTACTGATTTAATTTATATGTACCTTTATACCCTTGACCTCGAAACGGATGATATATATATACCGAAGCGCCGTGCCAAACTGGTACCGAAGAGCTTCATGCTGTATACATGTCATTGAAAAAGTCGTCAGAGCTGTTTCCGCCCTCAGAATGTTTTGGTTTATCTTATTGTGGCAAAGTGCGCTGGGCTATCTGCTGAACTCTCAAACTTCCCCTCAAACATGTAAAACACCAGTGTATACGAATTTCTGCTGGAATAGATTGTCTTACCATTTTCCAAGTACAATGCAAGGAGCATCAAAAGATACTGTTGACGCTAAACAAAGGAGACGGAAAGTACATTCAATTAAAAAAGCTTCTTTAGTCACTTCAAAAGAATGATTGGCATAATAGTATTTAATAACATCCGAAACCAACGAGCCATGCACTAACGTGATGGGAGAAAGCAACAGGTAGAAAATGCACGCAGACGTTCGAGCGATCTGTCAATGTCTGAATGCACAGGTGATATGAATGACTTCACTGTGAAAGATTTAAGATAAGGGATGCCTTATTGAAGGACTTCCTAAGGGGAACTGGCTTGTATGGACTTACGCATGGGGAAAACCATGAAGCGATCTGTCAATGTCTGAATGCACAGGTGATATGGATGACTTCACTGTGAAAGATTTAAGATAAGGGATGCCTTATTGAAGGACTTCCTAAGGGGAACTGGCTTGTATAGACTTACGCATGGGGAAAACCATGAAGACGCTCATGCAAACAGTGTTGCTTTGGAATCAAAAGTAGATCAAACTTCCAGTGTTCAGCGACTTTACCGTTCGGCTGCTGGTGGGTCTCAGAATGGAAAATGTTTACACTTTGTGCTAGTTTTAGTATTATATTATAGTTGGAGGTTATGAGATAAGTCATAGCATTTCAGAAAGAATGTAGATTTTCGCGTGTGGTCTTTTAAAAGATTCCCGTGCTACTAGAATTCTGACAAATCTCTGAACTGATGAAAACATGTGGCCATGAAAAGACTCTGGATGTACAGGTTTAGCATTCAATGACAAAAATCATTTTACGTGATAGACATACAACACGTTCTCAGTTAGCATCGGAATTCCGTGTAGAGAGGGGCTTATTAAACATCTGAATGAGGAATATTCCCTCCATTGTAGGGGCATTAGTAGCCGACATCCAAAATGAGCACCCTGATTAACGCATGACACACAAGTATACAGCTCATACGGACTCAGTAATTTGGATACTGGACATTTTCAAATTCAAGCGAGTAGACTAGTCTGACCAGTCATACCAATTGTTTTTGGATGATGAAAAGATTTTATTTGCGGTGAAAATATCGTGATTCCTTGGAAACTACGCATGAAAAGGCGATTGTGCAAACTTTGGTGGCTCCATAAAGGCATGGGAATTTTCATGCTGGAATTTAATAAGACCTGCAATGTATCTACAAATGTTTGTCACAGAGGAAATCTTTTGCACATTCTTTCTAATGAGGCATAATCCATTCATGCTCAGCATTCATAATGATGGGTTTCTAATATATATATATATATTCTAATATATATATATATATAT
>KK117857.1:103837-135606 GCA_000611955.2 Stegodyphus mimosarum | reverse complement strand
TTTAACTTTATATATATATATTGAGGTCTCGGAATAATTTTGGGTCTCTCATTGGTTACCTAAGCCACATGTTGAAGTTAACTACCATATTCTGGAATATCAAGAAATGCATCTTAAACACAGAAATCCTACATCTCAGAATACAATATAATTATAGACTGTTTTGTATGTCAATCACTACTTGTAGAATACCCTTGCATATTTGCAAAGTTCATTTTTCTGCAGTTCTGTGTTCCCCTGAAGGATTTGATATTATCCCCTAAGTATTTGATAAGTGCACTAGTACAGTTCGAAAAGGCAACAATATAGATATAATAGAATTTAAATTATTTTATACATTCATTTTGACGTGAAAAAATATCCGTCACTGTTTCCTGTACGACAATGGTTAAAAATGCATTATTCCTTTTGGAATTTAAAACTGGAATTTATTTTCGTGGATAATAACGTAGTGGTCGCTTGTGCTGCAGATTAGTCTGATTTCTGTGCTGTGAGAACTTATTGTTTTCTCTCTAAGAAGAGTTTTACTTAAAATCACTTGCCAACAGCTATATTAAATTTATTTACTTAATATACTTTCTGATAAAGAATTGCGTTAAATTTTTAATGCCATTAGATTTTAACTGTGTAAATAAAAACACTGTTTATTAGAGCAACCACCTATAATATGTACTTGTCTACAGTACAAAATATCGCAAAATTATGCATGTATTGTATCAGTAAAGTATTTTTAACTCTAAGTATCGCACAAATAACATCATATAAGGGTGAAGCAAAATACTGAGATCTCAAAATCTAAATGACGTGAAAAAAAGTGTGCCAAGCAAATTTACTTAACTATGGAAAAATTCCTCCTTTCGAATATATTATTTGCAATTTGTCCCAAAATCCATGTAAAAACTTTGAACGTTCGCAGCACAATTTACACCAGAATAAGTTCTGTT
Organism: Stegodyphus mimosarum; assembly: GCA_000611955.2. Lineage (NCBI taxonomy): Eukaryota > Metazoa > Arthropoda > Arachnida > Araneae > Eresidae > Stegodyphus > Stegodyphus mimosarum. The sequence continues at coordinate 134,662 of KK117857.1, read as the reverse complement.
TCCGTATTCCTTTTCATATAGAAGGTGTTTGAGTGTGTGCACTGAATTTAAACTAAAGGAATAGGAAGATTTAAGCATTTTTCTAAATCAGCAATTTTATCTTTACGTCTATAGTTTTATTTGATAACTTGATTATTTACTGTATTCGAATTAAACAATATCCAGTAGGATTTATAAACCTGAATAACTACACGAAACTTTCCTGTATTTGCTTGTTACGTAGATTTCTGTAAATGCAGTCTTGTATTACTTTTAGAGGAAACAGTAACTAAAGTAATACTAATACAATTTTATGGCTGTACAAAGAATAATAATATATGAATACTTCTTGCTTTCGAGCATTTCATCCTATTTGAAGCTCTTCATTCGATAAGAAAAATTGAAAAATGCGTAAAAACATCAAAACTTTAGCTAATCTGATTGGTTTGGGGGATACACACTGCAAGAAGACACGAGACTAAAATATCATTTAACTTCACAAAGATAAACGAAACATAGTGCAGAATAATTAAAAAAATGATATAAATCACATTACTCTAACAGATATGTATATGCTTTATAAACATAAGAAAGCTGGTATTAAAACCCAAAATTATAAACCTATGTAATAATATATATGAAATTATATATATCATTATGAAAATTTGATTATCACATGATAAGAAAGAAAGGTGATAATATTTAAGACACTTATTATCTATTAACTCTTAAAAGGAAACGGCAGGTAAGTTGTTCACGTTATTATGATAACTCCTGCAATAAATTCTTTATTTTCCACTAAAACAGTGATGATTTAATTATTGGTCTATTCTGAACTCCTATCATCCAGTATCTCTTCAATTCTGAAATTAGATTCAAATTATATACATTGAATACTATCATATTTTTGAAAACTTACAGACATTATAATTGTCCGTCATAACAAGCATTATATGTGTCAGAATTCTGAATCAAAGTATAATAAATTTCTTTTAACAGAAAAATAATACAGAAACTCTACTAAACTAAGTTTTCGCTAAGTCCTCACTCGATGTCGCAAATCAAATCTAATAAAATTAAGTTGGTAAGAATGATTTCGAGCGGCAAGTTTTGAATTAGGTCTTCAGAGAGCTGACTAAATTAAGACCCATCATTAAATAAATAAACAAGTGTTTTACCTGACAGTACTATCAGTGTTATTAAGCAAAAGGTCTTTTTTTCTTTGCTTACCATTAGATGTGTCTATTGAATTTGGAAAAAAAGGTTTTAGTATGCTTACATGAATGGTTTTAGCGGGCTGCAGGTACTGGGCTTGTCTGTGCTTTTGAATCAATGGCATTTCCCCACGGCTTTAAGGCTGTTTCCTATTTCTAGATATCTTTGTTACTCATTCACTTGTGAATAGTCTAATTAAATAAGCAGACATACTAAGGATATCATCTGATAATTGAATTCCGTGCGTAGAAGAAAATTTAGCTTTAATTACAGGCAAACAAAGAAGTATTGAAATATTTCTATGTTTCTAAATTTTACATCTTGAAAAATCTGTTGTTTGCATACAAGTAAAATATCTTTATAAAATTTTATTTAAAGATGCAGAACTTTCTTTTTTAGACATCGCAAAAAATCTTAAAGTTTTCATGTTATGCTTTATCTTTTGCATTCGTGCAACAAGTTTAATTGAATTAACATTCTACATATACTGCTCTTTATTCTCTTATTTTTAAGTAGTAGGCGTTTATAAAGAGAATATCTCAAACTGTCTGGAAAGGAATATGTATCAGAATTAATTTTCATGTAATATTTTAAAATTTGAAATATTATTCGAAGTCAAATAACTCCTCTGAACTATTATACGATGTTGGTAGCTCATGCCTACTATAAACATGTGCTAAATAGGTTATTGAGAAAACCAATTTCGTGACAGAGCCTAGCCAGAGCAACAGCTTTCTTCCGATTCCAGATATCTTCGATATTCTCTATCCTGTTTTCTGTTCCTCCCCCGAATGTTCCTCTAAACATCCATCGTGGTAATCTGGACATGAGCATCCACCAGAAAATCCAAACCCTGCCTTATCGAGAAGCAGATCATGCGCTGATGGATTCATTTCACAATGTAATCTGCACTCCGGAAAGGATTTTCAGTGGATAATGAGGAGCAGTGTTTTAACCAGTCACTCATGTTACTGATAAGACCAGTACCTTGTTATGTCTCCAGAAGATTTGTTGCTTCTTTTATTTCTTCATCGGCTTTCTTTGAAACGCTATTCCGATTTTATGCGCTTTAAAATATAAGTTAATAGAGACGAAAGGGAGAAGTAAAGATCGTTGTAGAAAGGCTATTTAAGAGGATTTTATAACCTGAAGTATTTGCTCTGCAGTTTATTCAAAGCTATGAATTAAGCAATAAGTTTTTAAGAAGTTAAATAAATTGGTAGAAAAGAATATGAGTTGATTTAATTGAAAAAAACCGACAAATGGCAAAATATCCAAACAGTTAAAAAACATAAGAAAAACTTCCAGTATTCAGATTATTTACGCCTTGATTATGAAATGTTTATCTGATAATTCTAATTGCAAAACAATAAGAAATTGAATTTGGTTTAATCATGTACATTGTTTGGTTGATTGTTCTAACCTTACAGAAATGTCAAATAAATCGCAACAGGAAAAGAGTACAGCCGATTACATTTCCTAGAGTCGATAGTACCTATTAAACACATCCTATAGACCTAATAAGGGGATTTTTGAAACATGTGAAAATTATGCTTTATGTTATTAAAGAACATTTTGAATTTAGAATAAATAAAAATATGTAAATTATTCTTTTTAAGAAATTCTAATTTTACAGCAGAAATGAGAAAAAAAACTAAATTATTCCTATTTTTCTACTTTCGTAAAATGTGCTTTAATGCAAAGATTATTTTGGCTTCACTTTAAAAGGCAACAAATTATGTCTTTCAAACAATTAAGAAAAAATTCAGAGCAATTGCATAGCTATAAAATTTATATACTCATGTGGTGAAATTAGAAATTTCTGGACTTTCTGTATTCTATCCTTTAACGACAATTGTGAATTTAAATAGGTCGGCTAGTACTCAGCTTGAATAAAAATAAAAAATTAGAGCTCCGGGATTTTACTAACATAAAGTTTTATTGTTGCAAAATTTTTGGCGCAGGAATAGTATAGTGGAACACAAATTTTATTCGTCCAGAATTTGCGATACAGGAATAATACAGTGTACAAAATAAAGGTTAAAACTTGGCGTCATTGAATTTACACTTAGTTTATCTATTTTAAGAATTTAACAAAATAAAATATGGAGGCATAAAAAGATATCTCGACTGAATTTCGCAGGCTATTATACTAAATTTTAGTTAACATTCGATCAGAAACTCAATATTTTAACGGTAAACTCAAAGCCCACTGACCGTTTTCTCTTAAATAAAATCTAATAACTGCGTGAGATATCCTAGGACAGCGAGGATACTCTCCTCCACGTTTCTATCTTAGCATGTATTGTAGTTAAGAATCGCCTGTATTTAAATTCATTGTGCGTGACCTGTACAGCCTCCTGGACTGAAAGAATATTTGTGATATATGTGCGCACGAATATATGTGACGAAAGATAAGACAGCATAGATGGGATACAAGAAAAAGTTTATTTGCTAATAAAAACTTAGTTAACCGAAGGTAGACAGTTCTCAGAAAAACTCATAATTATTTTTAAAATGCAAAAGCGAAACTGTTTGATATTAATTAATTTATTACTTACATTATCACTCTCATACTAATAGAAATACCTGATACATTTTCTTTTTAGCAGTTCCCTCTTATACATTTCTCATACTTCCCCTCTCATACACAACAAATATACAGTACCAATTATTGAGTAGATAATTAGGAAAAGTAGGTCGAGTAAACATATGGCCATGCTGAATTTAAGTTTGCGTTATTTTCAGATAGCAATGAGTTCGTTGGTTGGGCCGAACACGGCTTTCATCAACACGACTTGTTCCGACGTTTCAACAAAACGTCGGATGTTTATGTATTTCTCAGATAATCTTTTAAGATATGCGGATTTCCATACCCTTACAGAGGGCGATGCAAATAATGTTGAGACCTGAAGTATGTAGATAAACCTTTGCTTACGTAGATGACATAGCAGTAAATGGTAACTCGTTGAATGAGTATTTTGAAGGTTTCCAAGATGTTTTTACACTATAACAAGAAGTGGGTCTAACACTGAAAACACAAAAATGTAAATTTGAGCTAAAGAATTTAGTTCTTTGGATAATGGATATCACATTAAGGGACTGATGGAGAAGAATAAACAAAGGTGGAGGTAAAAGAATACCTTTTTCAAACTACGGCGAAGAAACTGACGTCATTTCTGAGGGTGCGTTCACACTGTGTGACGAACATCTTTTCAGAAATTGAGAATCGTTGATAAATTTAAAAAAAAAATTAAATGTGAAAATTTATTTCGTCATCAATGGCCGATACAACTGATTTAGATCTGGCCTTAAAATTTCGTTGCCTGCAATGTAAGTTTGAGAAATCTGAAGATGCGTCTAATTTAGCGATAGGAACTAAGTTTATGCACGATGATACTTACAGGATGTTGCTTATTTGAATAAGTCTCTTAATCAAATACAGAATAAACATGACTATAAGAATAAAGATACTGGAGATTCTGTTAGCTGTTTAGAAGAGTGTATTTCGGAAAGAGTCATTAATAGTATATACGGATCACGGGACAATCACCCATCTGTATTCGGAATAAAACCTACCGCCAAGCTTAATATTGTAAAATTAAATATACGCCGAAGCAATGAAATATTGTGGCTGATGCTCTATCGAGAATTAAATTTCTTGATGAGAAAATAAATAATATGTACAAAGCTAACTTCAAAAGTCTAAGCTTCATGACAGACAGTAATAAATGTGTTAAAGGCGGATCACGAGTTTAAAAATATATGTGTTTCCCTAAAGGATCCATACAATTTTGAACGCGGAGTATTACAACGAAAAAATTATATAACTATCCTCGATATTTTGTTTTAAAAGAAAAAAATACAGGTTGTAAGGATTTTAAGTTCACTAACGTTTATTTTATTTAAAAACTCTTCTATCTTCTCTTATTTTCCACTTCCGACAAGAATTAACACGTGAATATGATTATGCAAATTGTTCTTGCTAACGCTTAAGTATTTATAAGTTGTGGCTTTTTGCCAAGAGTAAAGAGTAGAAGGAAGGAGAGAGCTCTCTTGCTACGAATCTTCACGCGAGCTTGCCATCAGTTACTGTCGCCTTTAAAGCCAGAAGTTTAACCCTCTTGAAAGTTAAAGACGTACTGTAGTTTTCCGCAGATTGCGCACTACAGACGTAGTAATTTAAAAGGCCAGTCTTAGTGCTGGTCATCTGTGTAAAATATTAAAAGTTAGCTCTTATTTAAATTTTAGTTAGTTAGTAGTCTTATATGTCTTATATTCTTTTACGTTCAGACCACAAGTGGTTGGTCTTTAAATCCCGAAGTTCGGGAACGTTTGTAAAATCGATAAACAAATAAAGGCTAATTTGAACCTTTCTTATCTTTGTTGTGTATCTTCTACTCACGTACGAACATAGCTTTTAGTAAGCTCCCTGTTCCTACTCAGGACTCCAGCCATGTTTGCAAAATCAACTAAAACAATCTGTAGTCCTGATAGTGGGGCCCGAAGGAGAAGACCTATGGCCGACTTTCAAGAGGAAATTGGTGAACCCGTGGTATCGGCTCAAAATTCAGAAATGCCAGCTGCCACCCTAGAAGGATTCGGTTACATCGTCCAGACCATGCGAGCATCAATGAAGGCAGCAGTGAACTTCGACGGGAATTCAGCGGTGAATAACTTTTTAGAAAAATTAGGTGACCATTTAATGCGCTATGCAGTCCACGAGTTCCAGAAAGTTACTTTGGCTATTGGCGCGTTGAGGGGTCAAGAGCTTAGTTGGTTCAAGTACATCGGAAAAAATGTCTTGGGCCAACCGGGAAGTCCTACCTACACTATTTCACGAGCTACTTAGAAAAGTTCTTCCCAGTAGTAAGAAATCGTGCGAAATTAGAAGCGGAATTCTTGAGCGCATAACAGCAAAGAATTGAGGACTCTCAAGCTTCATTTTAAGAAGAATACAATTATTTAAAATTTTGCATAGAAGCCGGCGGGATGCTGAAATCATACAAGTCATTTTACCTAGGTTACTTCCCCAGGTACAAGACTTTATCGAAATAAGGAATCCGATGACCTTGGAAAAGTTATTCGAGCTCGCGAATCAGTTTGAAAGCGGAAGAACGGCGGACATTGAAAGAAGACGCCAGTACAAGCAACGAAGCCAATTTGGTGCGCCAAGGCCACAGCAGAGGCAAGACCGCGGCTACGGAAAGAAGTCGAATCAGTGGTCAAAGAAACCTGAATATTCAAAAACAATCAGCAAACGTCGACAGTTCGAGAATCAGCCAGACAAAAAGTTTGAAGGCCAGCAGAAAGGCCCGGATAAGAAGAAAGAAGATTTAAACTGAAACGTATTTCTGCTGACGGGAGGGTGCGGAAATCCGAAGGCCAAGAAAATCCCTCAACCATCAAGCTCAATACAGTTGTGAAAAATTTAGTTCTTCCGAGGATTGAAGTGTTAGCGAACAATATTGCAGCCACCGTCCTCCTGGATACAGGAGCTCAGTGTAGCTTTGTGGCAGAAGAATTTTTTAAAAAATATTTTCGTCAGTATAGAATTTACAGTTCGGATAATACGACGGTTATAGCAGCCAGGGGGGAAATGCAAAGTTATAGGTAAAGTACCACTGTATATGCGCATTAAGGAAGATCAGGTAAAAATTATGTTCCTTGTTGTAAGGAATATTTAAGCAAGCATAATATTGGGAGTGGATTTTCTTTCAGCGTCCCATGTAACACTAGATTTCAGTCACGCGTCTCTTAAGCTGAGAATGAAACCGGTGCCTGAAGTGAAAGCGGATCACCCCACAGTGAACCTCGAATATCTGCCAACTGAAGAGCAAGAAAAGCTACTCCAAGTGGTAAGTGAATTTTGTACTTGTTCAGTGACATTCCCGGATTCATGCAAGTTACTAACCATGAAATAAAAACGGGAGAATCACAGCCAGTTCGCCACAAGGCTTATCGCTATGACAAGTTTAAAGAAAAAATTATAGAAGGGCATATTGCAGATATGCTAAGTAAAAACATCATCACGCCCATCTCCAGTAGTCATTCGAGCCCGGTTGTTTTATGTGAGAAGAGCAGTGATTACCCGGTTACACACCCAAAAAGGTAGCGTTTTGCAATTGATTACCTCAAACTGAATTGCGGTACTAAGTATCCGGTTTATCCCTTACCCATTATTGAGGAAATATAACTTCCACTAAATATATGACGACATTAGATTTAGTATCTGGGTATTTTCAAAAGATGTAAAACCTGAAGATGTACCAAAGACCGCTTTCATAACTAAGTCCGTGGCATAACTTATGCATTTTTGCGTATGCCGTTTGGCCTGTCAGGCGCGCCAGCAATATTTCAGTGCTGTATGGACGTTGTTTTAAGACCTGTCCTTGGGAAAAGCACATTTATTTATTTGGATGACATTATTGTTACTAGTGATAATTTAGAGCAATATATTAAAGACATAAAAGAAGTATTTTCATTGTTAAATGAGGCTGCTCTAAAAGTTAATGATGAAAAGTGCAGATTTGCGGAAAAAGAATTACGTTATTTGGGGTACAAAATTTCCCAGAAAGGCATCAAAACCGACAAATTAAAAATAATTGCAATTCAGAATTATCCACCGCCTAATACGGCGAAGAAACTAGCTTCTTTTCTAGGGCTCTGCTCCTACTATATGTCCTTTATAAAGGATTTTGCCACCATTGCCGAACCGCTGTTAAAGTTAAAAAGAAAGAAGGGAAGATTTTCGTGGACAGCCGAAGCTAACACCGCTTTTGAAAAAGTAAAACAAGCGTTAACACAAGCCCCTATTTTGAAATTTTCCGAAAATGAAAAAAAATTTAGAAATCGCGGCCGATGCCTCGGATTATGCCGTAGGGGCAGTTCTTTCCCAAAATGGGCAGCCCGTGGAATTCTTTAGACGTACTTTAAATGGTACTCAAAGAAATTATTCAGCAACAGAAGGGGAAACTCTTGCAGCTCTGTTAGCAGCACAGAAGTTCAGGGTCTGTTTTAGAAGTTCTCCAGTAACGGTCTACTGTTACCATACGGCGGCCTAGATTACATTCAGGAAAGTATCTATCGCCGAGATTAGTAAGATGGACTCTTAAATTAAAAGAATATAATTTGATAATTAATCACACGCCTGGAAAGGAAAATGTCGTAGTAGATGCCCTGTCAAGAATCAAGATAAATGAAGAAGGGAATAGTGTTAAAAAGGCAATGCTCACATCCCAGATGCTACATTCCTGTGAGACCGTAATAACGGAGTTGGGCAAATATCCGGAATTTAAAATATATATGATTATTTAAAAGATCCTGAAAACTTTAGCCACCAAGATATTGTGGTAGTCCTAAGATTACGTATGTGGAATGAATTAAATGACATGCCTTTATCAGGCCATCTAGTCGAGAGACAAGCAGGGCCGAAGGTAGATGAATAAAAGAGAATATTTCCCTTAATTGCAGGCATTCGTGAATGACATATGAAAATTAATTATTAATATAAATTATAACTCGGCTTAGAACTTAAATAAAATGAAAGCTTTATTATATTATGAAATGGCTGAAATAGCTCCTTTAAGATAAACCTCCGCGAAAACTGTTGCAGGATCATTTTAAAGCAAATTGATTTTAAAAATAAAAGTAACTTTTCAATACTTATCCGCAAATCATAAGTGACAGTTTTGAGGAAATGCGAGCAGATCCTGACATTAAGTATTTTAAATTGGTCCCTTATCAAGCACATCTAATGTATCAGAATGGGTAAACAGGATACAAATAAATTTATCTGGAAATACGAAAAAAGTGGAAATATCTGAACATTGATCTGGAAATTTATCTGAAAGTATTTGAAAAGACCTGCAGAATTACATTTTTAAGAAAGAAGTTGAATAGACGGTTGGATAAACTGTTCTTTGTAGCAAGAATGATAGATGAATTTACGATTGCTTCTCTAACGACAACTGATGAGACAGTCAATAATTCTGATAAAGCAGCTCCAGGCTGAAACTATATTGCTTAGAAAAGATGCGAGAAAAATTTTATGATCAGGAATAGTATTAAAAATGAAGTATTACAGACTTCTTAAATGGTGCCCCAATTTCAAGAGACCATTACGGAGTGTGTAGCAGCTGTCGTAGTTTAAGGGAAAGATAATTCCGTAGTTACTGCAAATATGGATCGAATCAAAACTTTCTGCGAAGGAACTGAGCCGCCCTTACTAAGGGAAGTTCTAGGTACTGCCACTGCAGAAATCCAGCCAGGCAAGTCTGATAGTAATCAAGCTAAGGGAGGTCAGATTAAACAGTGCGCGTATCTAAGCCTGCTGACGGTCTTCCACGGAAATGAAGACAGACCGGTGTAAAAGGAAGAGAGCAGCAGTTGTAGGTGGGACAAGCGACGAAAGGGAAACCAGACCACAGCTTTTCAGAAAGGTAGGCTTAAGGACTCACGGTCAAGAAAAGGATTAAAAGTCCACAGGCCCGCGAAAATAGCAGCTATGTCCCGTGTCTACATCGGTACGAAGCCTGAAGAAAAAACTGCTCATACAACAGCACAGGTGCGCTAAGAAGCTGGATGGAGACCATCGAGATTAAGCCAGTGGCGCCAGCAATGGAGCAAGCTATAGAGCTACCGCCCAAAGACCCCGTGAATTTAAAAATACAACTAACAGATTATGCGATCAACCAGGGAGGAGACAACAACAGCGTGAGTAGGATTACAAGAGCACCGGTATCAGTCAAAAACGATTCGAGTGGTAATAGAACATGGCTTAATTGAGAATAATTTATATATGGTGTGCCAAATTATATTGGGACCATGTTTCTGAGTGAACACCTTAATAAAGAGAAAAGTATTTTTTTTTGAACAGATAAGCAAATTAAGAAAAGGAGTTGTAATTACTATTTAATAAGTGAAATTAAACCTGAATTCCCTTACGTAAATGAAAATTTTCATTACAATCGATGCTTTTCTTGGACGTTAATTTTCATGACAACTGATGCTTTATCTGAAGGTATTACTTTCAGTTTTCATATTTCGTCCTTCCGACTCAAGAAAATGAGGCTCTCGATTATACGTCACTTTGCGTAGTATTAAGTATAAGATCTACGTAGCATTGCGTAGTATTAAGTGCATATTATTAAGCTCTGTCTAGTTCGCCTTACAGTAGTATTCGCCTTACAGTAGTAGTTCGCCTTGCAGTAGTTTTAAAAAGTGGTAGGAAGTTCGGTTGTAGCAAATGAAGTCTTATGCAACTTCGAAAAAATTTTAAAATTAACATCATTGTTACTGTCGTAAATGCCTCAGAGGAAACAAAAATCTTTCTTCTGACACTTTATAATTCTTAAACACAGCAGAAATCGTCATTAAAAGTGCCAGTAGTTGACGTAAAAATATTAATTCTTATTACATGCTTAAAATATTGGGTTGTTTTTCTAGCTTACCTGCTGTTTAGTTATGTAGATGGGCTTATTCATAACAATCCATGTCACAGTTTCGTAACAGCCGGGCATCGTAGTTGATCCTTCATACGTCATGTAGTACTGTGTTTCAGGTAAAAGATCACGCAGAGACAAATATTTCAGTTGAGCTTCCTCACCTAAAAATAAAATAAACACATGATTTAACAGAGCTTTCTCTACTCTAGCAAGGTAGCGGAGACGTTAACAACATTTTAACTCTGTTCCGTCAGTACTTGAAAGTTATTCGTCACAGCAACACGTAGCTGAAAGAATGTAAATATTTATTGCAATTTAAAAGGAATTCTGTACTGTAATTTTGTTACTTTAAATTTGATATTAACTGCAACTGCATGTTAACTGACGCAGTTGTAGGGTGTTCCAGAAATGGCGATACCCTGTAAAACATTTAATATATGTAAAAAAATAGCACAAAAGCAACAATAATTAAATTAGTTCACTTTTTATCGACAAAATGGCTGTATCACTGATATCACAAAAGTGTTCTTTTTTATAAATTTGAATCATTTTTATGATTATTTACTATTGAACGTTCAAGATGTATTACAATACTGCTAATAATAGTGTAACATGCTCGCAAATTCAAACAAATGCAAACTCTGCCAAGGTGGTTAAGCTAATATGTGCCAAGTTGCACATGGTATGTGTAACAATTGCCGAACTATTTTTTTAAAGAACATTTCTTTTACCCTTTAGTAAATTTTTATTCTCTTACATTTAGATTTTAACATTTTGATCTACCTTTAATAGGCACTTCCTGCAAAACTAAGATGAGAAATACTTCAAAATCATTTCATGGTTAAGTGACAGTTTATTATCACGTATGAATCTGATAATATTCTAGGAGGTTAAGAACAGGTATTGCTATTTTATTTGTGCGTTTCAATAAGTAGAATTTTTTTATGTTATTTGATATTTCAGTATACGACATAATATTATACATGGATACAAATTAATCTACTTCTTAGTAAGTAATTTGTTTCCTGTTATTCAAAATACGAAGCAAAACTGCAGAGTTAATTAGGCATGTTCCGCAGTTTTGTTACGCAATTTGGTTTAACTTCTGTGGTGGAAATGTAGTCGTTTATCTCTTATCATCATAACATTTAATATACTATTCAACGCTTCAGCGGTTGTGAGATTAAGCAATTCTTTTCCTTCAAATACGCGTGATATTTGTCAGTCGTAAATTTGTAATACTAGCTGTGTTCACTTGCGCTCACTGTGGTGCATAAATAGAATGCGATCTGAGCTCGCTGATGACCATCAAAAGATTAAGGTATGCAAATAAGACAACCATATACCTATTACAGAAATATGATATTAAAATCTAAATCATAGTCATATACTTTTAAACTAAAATTATAATCAGTAATTATAACTGAAATAATAATGGAGACAACTGAAAATATAATGGATTAAGCAATGAAATTGTTCTAAATTTATATTAGGAACATCTTTAAAACACTGTATCCAAAAATTATAAGCCGTTATGTCCACTATGTTGCCTCATTTTACTATGCCTCTGTAATACATAGATTTGGGAAGTGTAGTTATTACTGCATGGAACCTAAGAATTTTAATTTACATCGAGGCATCACAATAGCCATATATGAGACTGTTGCCATATGCTAATGCGTAGGATCCTCATTTTTAAAATTTATTCACTCTGTAACTGTTTAACTAGCTAACGGATTGAATTAAATAATTCTTTACAGTTTAGATCTTTATTTTGTAATAAAACAGCTCACTGATTTTTATATGAAAATACACTTTTTTGGCAAAATCAGTGGATGTTTTCGACAGAATTGTTGAAAGTAAATATTTGATTATTCGTTATATAAAAGTTTTTTTCTACTGGAAACCTGATTCAAAAATGTGGTTGAGACTAAAAAAAAAGGCGAAAATTTAAAAAAAAAAACTTCAAAAATATTTAGAAAATAGGATTTTATTAAAAGAATAATGAACTAAAAGTAGAAAGCTAATTTATTATATGAGAACAAGCGATTAAAAAATTCTTTGCAAAATTCATCTGTAATTTTATTTCACGAATAATAAGGGCATGGGCACCAGCTAAAGAAATCTAATAATCGAATTTCATTGTCAAACGTATAATCCGACAAACTAAAAAAGTTAACAATGGGGTCCCACGATTTTATCTTTCGTGGTATAAAGTTGCAGATGAATTTTGTAAAGATAATTATGTAATCTCTTGTTCTCATTAAAATATATGATAATCATTTTCTACATTTCATTCATTAATTTTTAAATAAAACCTTATGTTATAAAAATAATTTCTTAAGTTTCTTTTTAAACTGATGAGCTATTCCAATCAAATCTGAAGCGGGCTTACATCCATTTGCGAAACGTGCGATGACATCAAAATAAGGGCCGGAAGTGGCCATGCATCCAGACATCATTGATTCTAGTGAAATACATATATTTTAGAAAGCCTTTTTTCATAGCTGCATCTGCTACTAGCTGAATTTCTTAATTGATGGCTGTTTTCAAGGCATCTATGACTTCTGATTTATTTGCATAAGCATGTCATTATGATATCACCATTAAAATAAAGGGGGGGGGCTTCGGATCAGGGAAGAACAACGACCAAATACCTTCGTAATTATGAGGGTGGTGAAAAAAATAGAACTTCAGCCAGACTGGCGTGTAATATGCAGTAAGTCTGTTCATCTTGCACGAAACCCTCAATGGGTACAATGGCTGTTTTAATAGCTGTTTAGAAGAAGAGGGAATTTGGTATGCGTCCATATGACAAATCAACACCAGTCTTCTTGGAATGAAAATATATTTTATGTGCACCTTTGCGATTTTTCTTCAGCAATAAGGTGTAGAGACATTAGGTTAATTACAAGCAGGGGAGATGAAAAATCTGCATCGCCTTCGCCGGGAATCGAACCACGGACCTCTGAAATACCGGCTCAGTGTGCTGACCACTACACCACGAAGGCACGCTAAGAATGTGGGAGATATACCTTATATACTCCCCTTTTTAAAGGGCGACTAGAGTTTTAGGGGACCTAGTCGCCAAATCCTGGGTGTGGAGAGTCATCATCCACAACCCTTTTAGTTCGGGCGCCAGTGTAGAGACATTAGGTTAATTTCAAGCAGGAGAGATGAAAAATATGCATCGCCTTCGCCGGGAATCGAACCACGGAACTCTGAAATACCGGCTCAGTGTGCTGACCACTACACCACAAAGGCACGCTAAGAATGTGGGAGATATACCTTATAAAGGGAGTTAGCAGAATTGGTTACAACTACTCGTGATGTCACGTCTTATCTGAGGGCCATGTGTTGAGCAAAACACTCAATTTTTCTGGGAAGAAATATCCGAAACCATCGACAGTATGCAACATTTATTCTCTTGGTCATGTCTCTTATATTTGTAAACCAGGAAGATACTGCTCAACAAAATTTCACTTTTTCCGCAGCAAGATAACATGTGCTGCTGGACAAATATACTGCTCAATAAAATTTCAAAAGCACTGGTGTGAAAGCTGACGCAGTGACTTCACGACAGAAGTCAGACAGTTAGACAGATATCGTCGCAATTATTATTATACTCTGCTTGTATTTTAAAGTGTTAACTATTTAATAAACTTGAAATAATGTTATTGTTTATCCTTATTCCACATTTTAATATCATTAATACATAAATAATGATTAACTACAAAATTCCCCATGAAATTGAATTTTAAACTTTTCACTACTCAAATTCAGTCTTGCCCATAAACTATATGATGTACACTCACGTCCATAAATTAAGAGTAATTCGGAGTCACGCGGAAATCGAACTCTAAAATAAATATATCACCTGTAAAATCACTACACACATCTTCAAGAATCATATGCAAATTTCAGGAAGTAACCAGATGACAACGATGGTACGTCACAATGACGAGATTGATATACTATAAGGAATACAGGCAAAGAAGTAAAATTGTTCGCAGACGCTTTATAAGCATTTCAGTGTAATAACCGAATAGTTATGACACAAAGGACGCATTTGGATGATTTTTTACGTGGTAGAACTATCGGCTGTCTGGAATGTGGGCGTACCCAACTGGAAGTATCAGACGAATTTGGAATCGCCCAGAGTGTCATTTCCAGTCTTTGGCAACGATTCCAAGTTGATGGTAATGTGAGTAGACGTTACAGCACAGGTCGACCCGGGGTTACAACGCCGAATGAGGACCGGTATTTGGCAGTTACTGCCAAAAGGTACAGGCGGAGCACAGCCTCAGACCGGTCTCGTCAGCTCTCTTCAGCCACTGGTACGACAATTTCAAGGCAGACGCTTAGGGCAGATTGGTCTATATGCTCGTAGACCTGTCAGATGCGTTCCACTCGCTGCAACTCACTGTCGCCTGCGGTTAGCCTGGAGTAGAGAGCATACATTGTGGACACCGCAACAGTGGGCTTGTGTGATGTTTTCCGACGAGTCTAGGTTTAGCTTGCAGTCTGATTCTCGCCGGACTTTCATATGGAGAGCTCTAGATACCCGTTACCACCAAGAAAACATCATTGAACGACACCGTTACGGTTGTGCAGGAGTGCTCGTTTGGGGTGGAATTATTCTGGGTTCCAGAACTGACCTGCATGTTCCAATTGGAACCATGACAAGCGAAATCTTTCGGGACGTCATTCTGGAACAACATGTACGTGTGTTTCGGGCCACCATGGGCGCAAAATTTGTGTTTATGGATGACAACGCCCGTCCTCACCGTGCAAACATCGTAAGCGAATGCCTTCAATCGGAGGATATCACCTGTAAGGACTGGCCAGCATTCTCACCGGACTTGAATCCAGTAGAGCACGTGTGGAACATGCTTGGCCGACGAGTTGCAGCCCGTCAACCTCCTCCTACATGTCAACGGGAGCTTTGGAGAGCATTTCTTTTTGAGTGGTGTAATATCCCCCAAGATCAGATCGATAATTTGATATTCAGCATGCCTAGGCGTTGAACGGACTGCATTGCATCGTCTGGGAGACATACAATGTATTAACAGTCATACCAACCATGTAATATTGGTTTTTTGTAAATAGGTTGGTTTTGTAATTTGCTCCAGGGAGAAAAAATCGCTAATTTTTTTAATAATATCAAACATACAGCATCTTTTTTTGCTCCTTACCTTTTGTTTAATAAATAAGCTTTACAGATAAGTCAAATTTGTTTTGCTTCTAACTCTTCCTTTGCCTGACTTTTGCATTATCCTTTATTTATGCACATGCGTTGTCAGGACTGAGTGTTCGGTTCATACTCTTGGCGGACATATTCGTGAAGTAAACTAAGTCCTGATTTTGAACAGGGAGCTGAATGCAGCTATGTTCTGTGGTAGAAAATTGTGGTTAAGTAGCCACTTCCGAACTCGGAAAGGATGCAGAATATAATGACCGCATTTGGGTCTAAACTGAACAATCAAATAATTTAAACTAAAGTTAAATAGAAAT
This sequence comes from Stegodyphus mimosarum, assembly GCA_000611955.2. NCBI lineage: Eukaryota > Metazoa > Arthropoda > Arachnida > Araneae > Eresidae > Stegodyphus > Stegodyphus mimosarum. The sequence goes on along the minus strand of KK117857.1, from coordinate 118,508 downwards.
TAAGTAATCGTTGCACACAGAGCTATAAACGCGAGGCTGGCCTCTATGCTAAATGGTGCGTAGCAAGATTTAACTAATACTAACGCACTTAGATTTACTTCAATAAGTAATAGAGTAACAGCGCTAAGGCTTAGAATTTAAATACTAACTAGTCAGGCGAACGTCGAACAGAGCAGCAATGATCTGAGACTAAAAGGTTTCTCACACCGAGAAGTTCCTACCTATATCTTAAATACAAACTTGACTGCACTTCAAATTAGCATACAGCTGAAACGCGCGTTCATTCTAAGGGGAAGTTGAAATAAAAACACATAGGAAAGGAAAATTAAAATAAAACTTTGTTAGTTTAAACTGAAACCTTACAGAGTGTATAAAAATATTATAACTCTAATTTTACAAATATTTTGTAACATATAATTAGTGTAATGTATTATTATAATGTTCCAGACACATCATTATTAATGCAGCACATAATTATTATAATGTCCCCGAAATACATAACGTGCATTTCTAGGACGTCATTAAGTATCATACAGCAATCATTCACCATAAACTATTTTCAGTCACAAAACAAGTAATTCCTTTTCGCTCTTCCCAATAAACATTAAATCTTTAATTGTTTAATTAAGGAATCTAAAAATCGCAAAGATACTCTCCTAGATTAAGTTTTCTTACAATCAGGCGGCTTGAAAGAACTCTTTTCACTCTCATTGGTATCAATTATTCTGAAAATGGTTATGTTCAGTTCATTCTGGCTCTCACTCTCCATGAATAGTTTTAAAGCACATTAACAAGGACTATTTGTCTGTACACGTGTTACTATGTGAAGGGTTTAAAACTGCAATCATAATTACTCAGGATAAACGTTTTAAGAAATATTCAAATAGCATCAGCTGTTGATTGTCGTTTATTTTATCGTTCATCTGTATCGTAATTTTTTACGGTTATGCGATATTTTGAAAATAGTACGCATATTTTTAAATGTGAGTGAGTGAAATTAATTAATTTATGCAGTTAAACTACTGAGCAGAAGGGAAGCTTAAAGTTTCAAATTTGTTTATGAATAATAATGAATGCTTGAAATTCCGTTAAACCTGCAGTTAATAAATGAATGATTCATTAACATTTAGTCTGGTGCATATTAATAATAACCTAATAAAGGTTATTATAAAAGTTCTCCTAAAATCGATTTAGGTATGGTTTAGGTAATGTAAAAATATATTTATTTTTATATTTTAGAGTTTACTTAATCTCCAAGCTTATAAAAGAATGTTTTGAAAAGTTTTATAGTAATAAAACTTTAATTTTTCATCGAAGATTCATTTTTCTTGATTAAACACATATAATCCTAGATCCATCATTTACATCTTTCATGAAATTTTAATTCATCCAAAGTTTACATTTATCTTTCCTTCCCTGAATAGCACTTTGAATTGCATTATACTGATTCATTCAGCATTGTAAAAATTGGTCTTCATAAATCCTTTACTGTTATTATTGTTTATGTACGAAATTATATTTTATGAATATTTAGCTTAAAATCTTTAATACAAATATCATAACACAGTCTAAAACAAAAACTCTTATTATTATATACAATCTCTTGTCTCCCGTTTTCAAATTAATGGTAAGAAACTAAGTAAAAATCTTTCATTGAAATTGCGACTGAAAGTTAACCCGAAATATGTAGTTCAAGTAAAGTAAACACACTAAATTTTGAAACTTATAATTCAAAACTTGAACTATTGTGCAGTTAATGATAAACTCTTGAAACAAAAACAGTACCAAGCAAGTTAATTCAGTTAAAAAAAGGGAGAACATTTTTGTATATCCCATTCAATTAGTCTATCTGCAAACTTTAAATTGCATTTCTCGTGTTTCAAAAGCGAGGCTTTAGAATGTGCATTAATTGGATATAGTACATGCAGTATTGCTCTAGCGTACTTGTTTTCACAAATTCGGATTTTTTTAAATGGCATGGCGACTGGCTGTTTTGCATAGTCCAATTTCATGCCTAAAGTTACAAATACTAATTTTTTTAAAAATCGTGGTGACCATTTCGGAGATATTTATGTTTAAATCTTGTCACTAATTTTAACATGGCGCTAAAATTACATTTAGCAAAGTTCTAAATAACATATACACAGCATACATATACACTGCTGGCCACCCAGATTGCAACACCAAGAAAGACAAGAGATATCACAACAAAATTTATTTAGTAGATAACATGTTGACCAAGAATCAAATGATTAAATTTATAGACTTCTGTGAAGTGTGGTTCTTCCCAGAATCAGTAGCCAGAGTAGCCGCCATTGTTGGAGATCACCGCTGCCACCGCCCCGGCATTGATTCAAAGAGACTTTGGATGTGTTCTTGGAGTACAGCACACCAAGCAGCTTCCAAACGTTGCCAAAGTTGATCTGGTGTGGCAGCCTGGGATATAATCTGGGTCAATCGTTCAGCAACCATGGACCACATGTTTTCTATCGGCGAAAGATCCGGAAAGCGAGCCGGCCAGGAAAGCAATTCAATCTGGCAATTGATGAAGAACCCTTGGACAATGCGTGCCACATGTGGTAGCGCATTATCCTGTTGAAATATGGCTATGGGCAAGCCCTGAAGGTAAGGACGGACAACTGGCTCCAACAACTTGGAGATGTAGCGCTGGCCGTTTAAAGTAACGGCAATGCGTACTAAAGGAGTGCGAGAGTGATCTCCAATACTGCCCCATACCATAATACCCGGGGCAGGACCAGTGTGGCGGTGCGTAATGCAGCTGTTCAACATCCTCTCTCCACGGTGTCTACAGACTCGAACCCGACCATCGTGATGTTGCAGACAGAAGCGTGACTCGTCAGTAAAGACAATTTCATTCCATTCTGCCGTCCACATCCTTCCTTCATAGCACCATTGGCGGCGGAGACGTCTGTTGTTCTGCGTCAATGGTAGACGAAGCAATGGACGTCTTGCGGATAGACCACTCTGCTGTAAACGGCGTCGAATGGTACGCGCAGACACTGGATGATGCGTTACAGACTGAATGTGCTGTGCTATGTTTCGTGATGTGACTGAGCGATCCGTCACTGCCATGCGCACAATGTTCCTGTCATCACACGAAGTGGTGCATTGAGGTGGATGTGATCGAACACGTCGGTCCGTCCTACCCTCCTGCATCCAACTGTCACATATCCGCATTACAGTTGTTTGGTTTCGTCCAACACAACTACCGATTTCCCTTAAAGATAATCTACACTCTTCGGTAGGCCACTATCCTTCCTCTGTCGAAATCGGACACTTGATCAAACGGTGATCGCTGTTTACTACGTTGCATAATTCATCGTTTTTTTGAAAAAATGCACAAGAAAAACACAATTGCCGAACTTGAAATCGTCGAAAACTGCAAACCTTAAATAGCGCTTTGAATTTCTGCCATAGACGCGCGTGATGTGCGTCTGTGCTGAAATTCTAGTTATTTGCATATCTCACCTCCGCTAATGCATGTTGTAAATTTCATGTTATTTGCATGCTTCCTTCAGGGTGTTGCATTTACGGTGGCCAGCAGTGTATATATAACATATATAATATATATATATATAAATACACCTTTCAGAATTTTAAAACAAGTTATTAGTCGTGCATTTAAACATAAATTTTCTACAATATTCAGAAAATACTAGCATTTTTATTTCCTATTTCTGTGAACATTTTGAAAAGTACTACATTTTGTTTTCCCCCTTTGAGTTGTATAACAGATCGGCCTATTTTTTTCACATGTTTCGAGCAGGCTGGCTACTGCCTCAATATTGTCTTTCATTTGGAGTAACTAAATCAGTTGGCTACAACTCAATGCTTTCTGTTTATTTTTTTTTTAGATTTCAACCTTCGGAGCAATAGTTGTTTAATTTAATGCACATTTGATTCCGAATTAAAGTAATCTTTAATTTTATTAAAACATTACAATGTCACATCTAATCGCCTGTCTTACTTAAAACGAGTTCCCACTATTATTTTCCTCAGATCATGGCTGTAGCTAGATTTTATTTCCAGTGGCGTGGGTTGTAACTTGCCAGTATCTGCCGTTTGGCGTATTAAAGACTTTGCAAACTTGTCGGAGAAGTTGAAATGTGATCATGGTATCTTTATGACATCTTTGCCAAGGGACGAAGGCGCAAACAAATGCTGTAGCATTTTGGTAATTTGTTGATTAAACATCATTAATTAAGTACTTTTAACTTGATACTTCTATGATATTAATACGTACTATGTCGATCTTTATAGTGCTACATTTACAGAACCAAATGGACGATTGCTTTGGTAAGACAAGACCTAGCTTCGAAGGAATGAGCTTTTCATTAGTTTTGCCACTTTTAAACAACTGTTTTGCGATTTGAAATCGAGAGGTAAAAAGTCAATAACGTCAATGATATTCATTTTCTTTTAAATTTTAAAATGCATTTTATTATCATTTAATAATCATACAAAACTTTATCCGTTCTTTGTACTAATTATTTTTAGACATTTTATAACAGAAGTCTTTGAATTAAATTATCTATGTGTGAATATATAGTAAATGAATTTTATCAATTTATTTTGATACATGTTTTAGTGTTCTTAAACTTTCACACGAAAATTATCAGATTCTGAAATTCTGCATGGACTATTTGAGTTATATTTAAAATATATTTTCCCATTTTCATTTTCATACTGTTTGGCTTTATTTCATTACCCTATTACTAAAAATTTCTAAACTACAGTGAAATTATTTTCAAGTAAAATCTACTACTGAAATAGATCAACCGTAATATAGAATCTAGAATCAGTTAAAGTAACCTTTAATTTACTATCAGTATTAATATCCTTGGAGTACTATTTCTTTAATTTAAAATACATTCGATTGTGAGTGACTTTGAGTGCAATTCCATATTCCTGATTTATTAAATCTATTCATATTTCTCGTTTCTAAGATGTTCAGGTTTATATTTGGCTTGCTTTTCCATAGTTTTAATAAATGATGGCATGGCAGCAATGTCTTATATACAAACAGAAAAAAAATCACGGCATTTTAAGAAGCTGTGTCAGAATTTCTTGTTACAAAAATATCTCAGTAGGGAGAGGGTACATTATATTAAAATTGATTGTATACTCAAGAAATACAAGAATTATTTCAGGTTTTTTACTTTAAGTAGGACTTTAAATTGGATTTATGTGTTTAATATGTAGTTTTTGGTATCTGTCTTGTAAACTTTAAATGTAATATAAATTATGAATCATCTCAGAATGTAAACTGTTTTAAATTTCAATGCAAAATTAATAAAATTCTTAAAATGTGTTTTAACAATTATATCTTAAATTCTTTTAATGCTGAAATTTTTTGCAAGATACTCAATGGAATCTTAAACCATTTTAGTTAATTCTGCACATTTGCAGGTATTTATTCACTTAAGTCACAACTTCCTTGCTTTAAGTTTTACTTATTAATTTGTATACTTAAGGTATTTTTTTTTTATTTTTTAAGACTGATAAATCGATTTTTAGAATAATTTAGAGTTTTATTAGTAATTTACGTTATATTATACATTCTAAATTCGAATTCATTAAATTAAATAATGCATTATTTTTTATTTTATTAGAAGTAAATGATAAATATTAGTCACGGTTCTGTTGATTATAGTCAATTCTAAATGAATATTTTGTTTGAAAATCTATTCAAGAAAGATGCTTAATATCTTTCAAATCAGTTTATATGTAGAAAATATTATTAATAAAGGCTTAATTGATTTCATTGAATTGTAAGTTCTGAGTTATTTTACATAATTATTTTATTAGCATATACAATTTATTTTCAGCAAAAGTTATTAACAATCTGTAGATGATGAATGCAGGATTTCAGTATTTAAAAACGTTTACGGTTTGTATTTGGCGCTCAGACATTACGAAAAAAAAGAATTCGATCATTCTGAAGTTGTTTACGATAGTTAATAATATAATTTCTTTGTATATTTCCCATGTATATTTCTAAAATGAAAGTTTTGAAAACTTTACGAAAGAAAAACAATCACGATGCGTTTGGAAAAACTTAGCCTTTTGTCTTAATGATGAGTGTCCCTTCTTTGTTGTAATGTATAAAAAATTATTTGAAAAATTTCAGAACTTGAAAACAGTTTTGCTTACCGTACGAAAGTCTGCCACAAACAAAGGAAAGTCTTAGTCACGAAAGGTACAAAAACTGATCTTTTTAAAATTCCTTCATAAGTAGATTATTAAAACTGTGACTGAAAACGACATACAATTCACACCGCTGGAAATTTCAGGAGGAGCATTGGGAATTTTATTCATATATAATTAAATATGTTGATAAAATGAAATACACTTTAAATTTTTTGTATACAGATATTAAATAAGTATACAGACTACTAAATGATAAGAAAATACTTTGCTATACAATGATTTATTTGTTGAATGTTTTTGCAGGAAGAACATCTCATTTAACATATGGTTAATTTACGAAAATGTACACTGGAGTTTTATTTCTTGGTAAATTGTCCAAAAATATGATAGATTTTATCACTAATAGTCTACTTTCTCACTAGTAGTCTACTTTTATCACTAGTAGTTTCAATTTGTTAGTAATAATTTAAATCAAATGGTAAACAGTCATTCACGTTTCTGATATTTAACAGAAGCTACTTTTAATATCTGCACGAGATTTGATCTGTTAATTTATTATTATTTTGTTTTACTTTTATACATTGTAAGCATAAAATTATAGTTCAGTTTCATCAAATTTATACATTTAATAAATGGAATGCACTGGAAAGGGTTAACTACAGATGGAGTTCTTGGTAGCTGAAATGAAAACCATGCGCATCGATGGTAGCAGTAGCTCCGCCAGCGGCCGAGTGGTTACAGGGAGTTTATCGCGGCTCGAGTTGCAATGACCGGTTTGGTTACATGGTAGTTTTTCGCGATTTTCCCGATGTGTAAAGTGGATACCAGTTAGTTTTCCATAGAAAATCCTACATGAAGGCTTTCTCTTCTTCTAGCAAGGACGTCCGCGAGTGTTTTTCTACATTCAAATTGCCTAACCTAATCTCATAAAAACAATGTTCAAATTTTTCTTATGGAAATTTTTTTTAAAGAGGATTAAATATTTTTATAGATGTGCAGATACACATAAGAGTATAAAAAAATATGATTAGTTAACTCAGCCTATAGAGTTAAATTTTTGTAAAATTTTATATAAGCTAATAATGATCATTTGAATACTTTTAATTGCATAGTCCTATAGTTCCCCGGCTGAAGCTTCTATTCTTCTTCCCCCCATACACAGACAAATAAACGAAAAGGAAAACGAAATCTGCTCAGGAAGGGGTTTTGGGTCAAATAATTTTTGTGATAAATGTGGAATTATGATTATCGTGTATTTTATCCTAGAAAAAACTATTTTAACTTTGTACCCTTGAAAGAGTTAACTGATTTGTTGGATGCTAGTTTTCTATCAAGGCTTTGAGGCAACAAAAAAATTTTTTATTGCAGTTAAATTTTAGAAAAGATCATTTAAAATCTATTTGGCTTCTTAGTTGTTCTAACTTTTGATCATACGCACATGTATTATTAATACGATTCACATGCACTCGTGATGCGTAAAATTTGATGCTAAAAGTGTTAAACATTCTTTTTATATTGTAAACGCTTAAACGAATTATCCCCATTATTGCCTAAAGAGAATGAAACCTAATTCAAAAGCAATCCAAAGTAAGGCGTCATGAACACGTTTCCGAGTGTTTTAGCGTAAGAATCATTAATTACGTCTAATTCGTGAATATTATGAGTGAAAACTTAGATTTATTTCATTTTTGTTACGCATGAAAGATTATACTGTTCATAAAACCCCATTGTAAAAGAAATACTTCTTTTCAGCTACATTTTATGCTGAAGTAATGAATCAGTTCTAAACTCTAATCTGTCAAAGTATAATTATCCTGGAATGCTTTGCTTTACCCTAATAGTGATGTAGTATGGCAGAATCTTACTCTAGCACAAATATGGAAATGATATCGATCTTCAAAGAAGTGTGATAAATGAGAGTTAAATGCTTTTCCTCGCTACTGAAAAACACAGATTTAAACTGCCTGCTAATAATTCTTGCTTATTTAGCAATGCTTTAGAGGATTTCAAATTTGTAATAAACTCTGCCTTAAAATATATGAAGGATAGAAATATACAAGTGTTTTATATACGTCATTAATTTTTATTGACAGATTTTGCACATTTTTAAATGCTCTGAAGATGACAATTTTTTAACTTCATATATTTAAATTTGATAATAAAGACCCGCAGATAATTTGATGCCCATTGCACATGTTATATTGAGCATAACTCTGCATTTTTTCGCTTTAATACGTCTCTTAAAATAGCTTAATGAATATTAGGATGCAGTTCAAGAAACTGGTTTCAGCTGAAATCTTTTTCGATTAACATTTATTTCCTACATTAGCAATATCTACCTAATGTTACTGCAGTTATACATTGTGTTTAGAGGGGAAACAAAGGTACAAGCATTATTATTTAATTATTTATCCCAGGTCTTTGTTTCCAGTTGCATAATTTAGCAAGCTATGATACAGAATTTTAATGGAGTTTTGTATTTTAGGATTTCTTGTGTTTTCCTTATGGTCATACATATATATATATATATATATATGTGTGTAAAGAATACTTTTCCATGATGAAATATATTTAAGAATATAAAAGAATCTATATAAAGATATAGAAGAATCTATAAAACAATATGGAAGAATATGTATATAAGAATAATTTGCCTGGCTCTTATAATTACATGTGTATTAATATTTTAATAATCTAAAATGGATAAGCATTCCCTTACCTCCGTGAATAGCGAAATTTAATGAGATTTGCTTATTAAATTCATCACTATATAGCAAAATATAAGCGTTACAAAATATAAGGAATAAACTTGCATAATTGCAATAGTATTAGATGTCACATGATAACTCACATTTTGTCTTGGGTAAAATATACTGCAACATTAATGCCCTGCAATAATTAAAAAGAGAGCAAAGGTTGAAGATGTCAAGGAGACTTGCGTGACGGAAATAAGTTTGAACATTTCATTTGAATTGCTGGGACAAGAGAGGAGATGGGACGACGAAGCAAAGCAATTAAAATTTAATCATCCAGCTAAGGTTACTGGAACGTGAAACAAAGAAGCACTAAAAATATCATTTTTTTCCTAGGGCTCCATGTTTTATAAAAGAATTCCTCTGTCTATACCCTGGAGTCAGACTTTTTGCTTTTCGTAAGTTGGAAAGATGGTAGTAGGAGGTCATCAGATCCTTCGGGATTTTCGAATGTAACGCTCGTACAAAGAATTGAAAGCTTTAGTTTATATTGGTTTTCTGCTTCAAGAAATTTCTGCGGAAAAATTGGTATGTATAGCTCAGATTCTGAGGGTAAAAGTGACCCAATATATAAAGGTAAGACAGAAAAAATCTCATTAGGATTCTGAAAAAGAAATTACGTAACCATCCTTGTTTTGCGAAGCAAAGGCTTTTGATTAACATTATTGATTGCGTGTAATTAGCAGTAGCTTGGACATTTTAATTCACTTAAGCATGTCTCTCATTTACCCTACATAAAACATTTAAGTTTCGGTGAATGAGTCTTGCACATTTGCCTTACAATTTTCTTTACTAATCTTACGTTGCATAAAATTCTGCAAAATTTGTATATAAATAAGAGTAAAATCTCAATGTAAAATACAACCATTCTAAAATAATTGCGATTCGACTGAAATGCAGACTGGAGATATGAGTTTAAGATATGAGCTTCTTTTAAAGCAAAGAACAAAATTATCTAAGGTGTTTTCGAAATCAGGTGGAGCGAAGGTTTAAACATTAACTTAGAAACTTCAGGCTTATTTGTAATGCTTGAAAAGAAAAATTTGATATTTTATATACTTATATACACTTATTGAGGAATAATATCACTGCATAATCTTTACAAGACACATTATGGTTGGTGCCTCCATTATATTAGCGTATTTGTCTGTCAATTGACGTGTACCTGCTAGCTAGACTAAAGTGCCTGGGTTAGTTGCAGAATAGCAATGTTTGGAATATAGCAGAGAAATATAGGATTATCTCCAATACAAACTAATGGGGATTATGTAGCAGTGGATTTTAGTGTCGCACTATTTATAGGACATTTAAAAATGCAGGGAAAATTTTTCTTTTAGGTAAAATGCTTGAAAATGATTTTTACTGGTTCAAAAGTATAGAATAGTACCTCAATACATTTATATGCATGTTTCTGCATGTTTTGCATGCATGGTGGTGATCAAGCTTGAATCTTCAAGCTCTCGAGTTAAAAAAAGCTTTCACTTGATACAAGAATTTTCCTTCAAACCACTGGGAAAAATTATTTGGCTCACGCACCCCTTCTCTGACTGTAAAAAATGAATAAGTTTGTTGGTTGCTTATATCCTTATAAAAAAGAGGTCGGATGTTTTACCCATCCGCTGAACCAAGAATCATAAAAAAACTTCCTGCTTTGTTAGAGCATTGGACAACTGTAGCATTCAGTTTACTAGTCTTGCCTGCGGAAGCATCTTTACTTTTCCGAGTTCTGAGAGTTTGTTGGCAGATATTTCAGTATTAGGCAAAACTTATCGACATTGTGTATTTGCTCTGAAAGGAATTTTCGCCCACGATTAACTCATTAAACTGGCTGCAAAAATCCGTTGTCATACTCTGACTGCCACTCAGAAGCTCATCGTACACTTCCAACTTTTGGATCTTGTGTGGTGTTTTGAGTCTTATATACCAAGAGTGGCGGGATTTGGACCGCATCCGATTCCCGAAGTAATTTTACATGGCCTCGAATACATTTCAGTTATGTAGTTCTATATGCAGTGCTTGTAGTTTTAGAGATAGAGATGTAAGGACTGAGTTCATGGCGCAACTGCTGTTGAAAAACAAGGAAGTGGAATGAATAGATTAGGACTCAGTCTTTGTCAATGTACACTTGTATGTACAGTGATATTGAAGGTCAAGGAGTGGGATCACAGCAACGGATCAGGATATGGAGATCAGATATCGCCTTCAGATATCGCTCTTCAGATATCGCATTCAAGTGCCACCGAAGGTCTTGGATGAAATAGGTTAAAGCTTCATTATACTGGAATCATGGAGCAGAGATTACTTGATCTGTTGGTCATTAACCCATATTACACCAAGCATTGAAGAAGTCAATACTTTTTATAAATTCTTAAATATGTGTTTCTCTAAGTTTATGTATACATATAAAACAAAAAATATACCAAATTTTTATTAGTTTTATCAGTACAGCCTGTCCTAAAAATAGGACAGTGGTGTCACTGCTAATCATTGCTAATCATTCTTACATAAGTGGAATGGGAAAAACCATATTAAACATAGTCCAACGTTACATTTTTACAGATAATTGTTGGTTTTGCGGGGCAGATCTTAAGCTGGCATCTTCTTTGTCTATTTTCTGATTTTTTCACGATAACATGTTTATTTCGAAGTTTTAGAAAAGTTTCATTAACATGTTGAACACCCAGTTTTCCGCAAGATGGATTTTTTGGAATAGAAACCCCCAAATAGGCAACTGCTATGTGTCTTTGAAAATCACGCAGGCTCATGCTATCATCACCAAATAAGTGTTTGAGCTTCCATGAAGCAACAAATGCTGTCTCGTGAGGAAAGCCTTCGGAGTACGTTCACATTTTACCCATTTGGGATTTACATCATGTTCTTCATTGCTTTTTGAAATTAAATTTCAACAGGGGCCGCAACCTCTATAGCACTTCCTTTATCACACATTATTCCTTCCATCTCTCTTGTAGATATATCATCAATCTCCTCTGTGTTACTCAGTGCATCGGGATCCGAGGGTAAAATAACTATTTCATTGTTTATGTCGACTAAATCGCTGTGATCTGCAGTCCACAAAAAATCCAACGCTTCTAGCACAGTTAAAAATTTACGCGACATAGTAGTAACATCAAAATAATTTTCCGAGTCAGTGTTTGAAACATTGTCTGTCAATTGACGTGTACCTGCTAGCTAGACTAAAGTGCCTGGGTTAGTTGCAGAATAGCACTGTTTGGAATATAACAGAGAAAGATAGGATTACCTCCAATACAAACTAAAGGGGATTTTGTAGCAGTGGATATTAGCATCGTCCTATTTTTAGGATAGTTAAAAATGCAGGGAAAATTTTTCTTTTAGTTAAAATGTTTGAAAATTATTTTTACTGGTACGTACGTATAGAATAGTACGTCAATACATTAATATGCATCTGTTTCGTGAAGCTCAACAATTTAAGAAACGTATACATTGAAAACACGAGAAAAACATCTGCGAAAATCCTCCTTTTAAAAAGTCTATGAGAAATATCTAAATTAATTCTAACTTGCAGTAAAGACAAATATATAGTTAAATGAGTGTTAAATAATAAATCGTCTTTAATGAATTAAATTATTTCAACGATTTCGTAGAACGACCATTTATGTGTGCTGTCCCAATTTTAGGACGATGAGGAAATATGGGTTAACAGTTTGGGCCTAAATCCCTCCAAAAAGTATTAAACACCGTCTGTCCAAGCGAATAGGCAAGAGCATGGGTCCGTTAAATGGTTCCTTACAATGCCAGTGCTAACACTGCCAGCAAGCCGATGTACGGCTGCACAAGTTTGTGTAACATGTGGGTTCTACATTGTAACACATGCGAGATACATACAGCGTTACGACCCTCCATGGAACGGTATATCTCAAACTATACCATACTCTCTCTAAACCATACCTACCTGAATAAGACAGAAGCTAGGAAAAGGGGTTTGTCACACTCTTCTGAAGTAGCTATAAGCGCTATTGTTGATATGGGTGTAACTGGTTCGAATTCAGGATCCTTCAGACAATGCTTTGTAAACGACTGAAGGAAGTAACTATTACTCATATTCTGGCACAAACAGAATCTTTTATATTACGAAGCACTATCACTTCAATTTAAGGGGTCAGTGCCATTCGTCTCCTATTCATAGCCCGTCTCTCGAGTAAAACCTTTTCATAATGCAGACATGCAAACTTTAGTGGTTCTGGACATGCCGCATTGGGTAGCACCTCCGGTAGGCATAAGCAACGTTCTTGTTACAATCAGTAGTTTCATATGCTAGATTCGTAATTCCTAACTCAGTATCTGTAAAATCTTCCATCCTACTACTCAGATTTGTAAAAACTTGTAAATGCATTTCCGCATCACTCTGTATACAGACTCAATGCCAAGCTTACCGATTATCCAGGGCAACGTCAGCAGATACCCTGTTGCGATGGTAGTGAAGACACAATTAATTTTGTTTCGTGTAAGTCTGAAATCCAAGTTTCAAGGGATGATCTCCACAGACTTGAATTTGAAGAAACGAAGCAAAAGATGTGAGTGCGAGTTCAGCGAACAAGCCGCACATGAGCAGCATTAGCGCGGCACTTCTGCTTTTATATCTGGAAAACCCTCTCAAGTATAGGATTATGAAACAGTGGAAAAAGTACTGGTAGTCGAGCACCACAGGCAGAAGATTGCATAATTTTTATAGCATTATCGATCGTCGGAACTTCGTGAGCGGCTCTTCACAATTCATGTAGTATCTAATAGAGCACGATCTCTTATATGCCTAGACGTGGCCTCCGAAACAGTGACTTATGTTTTGGGGGGCATAGTTAGGGACTGAAATAGCTATGCGGTTGCCGTGTAAGTATTAATTACTATTTAAAAGTAAAGGCTGTGACTAATATGCAGGCATGTTTCAGGAATACAAGGAAGAATAAGTTTCAACTTAAGGGGACAGTACACCTTTAAAATGATCAAAAAATCGATTTTTGGAATTTTATTGTAGTTGGTAGAGCATTTTATTCTTTATAAATTGATACCATACTTTTACTTCTCCGATAATTACTTGTCGAGTTATAAAGGAAAATATGAATCTCACTTCATCGTTTTTGATTTAAATGTCCTGAGTCAGCTGCCATGACAGTTTGTTTACATTTTGAAGTCACATTGCACTCATCCTAACTTTGGCGTTGCATGCAAAGCCTTATTTTTTTTAAATATAATTGATTGCCGAAGAAGAGAACCATGGAAAACATATACTACAACTCCTACTTTCGCTCGGTTTGTTTACATCGTGTTTTGCTTCGTTAGTATACTGCGATTTGATATTAATTCGATTTTTGTGTTGCTCGCAATCGTGATTGAATTTTCATCGAATATACGAGGCACGTCCAGAAAGTAAGTTCCGTTTCAATTTATCTCCGCTGCAGCTCTGCGATCGCAGTTCCGCACATGCGCAGTAGACGCTCTGTATCAAGGAGAAGAAACGCGCGCCATTTGGAGATCGCTGTCAGTCACGTACGCTTTGTTGTGCTTGTTTACAATGTCGGTGTTGATTGAAAATCCCGCCGCTTGTGAAATCAGATCTGTGATTCGTTTTCTGAATGCGAGGAAAGTGAAACCTAGTGAAATTTATCGGCAAATTTGCGATGTTTACGGACCAAAAGCGATGAGTGATTCAATGGTGAGAAGATGGGTCCGAAAGTTCAATGACGGACGTAGTGATGCGCACGATGAAGAAC
>KK117857.1:70768-101475 GCA_000611955.2 Stegodyphus mimosarum | reverse complement strand
TTTTTCAGTAAAATTGTACGTTAAAAATTAACAAAAAATTATTTTTTAAAAATTATTGCTCGATTATGTTTTTAAAAGTTGAACTAATTAAAATATTTTACTTCAGATGAATAATAGCTTTAATTTGGCATTAACTTTCTACAGATTATGGTGAATTTATGCAAGTTATCCTGCGCGCAAGGAAGCAGTGTAATTCAAGACTTCAATTGTTAGAGTCTTACAAAAGTACTTTTTTTAATTATTAAACTTGATTTCAAATCCATTAGATATTTTTTTTCAGGAGTATCATTGTCTCATCTAATAACCCTGAAAAAATTGTGAAACTAGGCCCAACAGTTAGTTTTTTAAAAATTTTTAGTATATGTTAAATATTTTGTATTTTCTCCCAGTTAAAGGTGTACTGCCCCCTTAACTGATTAAAGATTGAACTATCATTGATAACAGAATTTCTGATAGCTTAGCATGTCTTTCGGCTATGTGCCTTTTCAACGTACCACCAGTAGTTCTCCTTACATTTTTATGTGAAGTTATTCAATATCTTGTTTTGCATACTTCTTCTGTAAAATAATTATTTGTGTTAATAATGTTTTACTTTGATGGTTAATGCGGCTTGTTCGGAATGCTTGTTTATAGTTAACGTTTTACTATCTTTGACTAACTACTCAGTTTACATTGGGTTTATTTGTACTGCGGCGCACTACGCAAAGAAAGAAATTCATGGGTGCGGTCTCCCACAAATTGGTGTTCGACGACATGCTCTAACATCGCAGAAACAATAATTCATTCATTGATGCTGCCACTTGACATTAAGAGTCATAACCTCACGACCAGTATCGGGATTTTAGCGATATGCACTGTGTCTGTCATCAGGGTTTTTCGAAACGCGAACGCCGATTCACGAACCAACATGTTGCTTCTCTGATATCGTTTTAACTTACAACATTTATCGTTTACATACCAGAAAACGTAACGTACTAGCAAGCCAAAAGTTAAGAAGGCGTCACTAATTCAGTCTGCACATTGTTTCAAACACAGTCACACATCAGAATGCTCTTAAAAACGCATGACTACAGCGATTCTTGCCGCTAACAAGACCCTCACATAATGAAGACAACAAACACATGACGAATCCGCGTTAACACAGTTTTGTTAGTTTAATTGTTTAACTTCTTTGTATATGACCATAACGCATTAGCGGCGCATGCATTAACTGCATTGCGTCGTATTTTTATATGTTTTAAATCTTATCTGATCACTGGTACACATTCTAAGCTGTCATATTTCGCTCAGTAAATAAACTAATGCATTTCCCGTTAAATACCTCTCTCTTCTTTCTTGCACAAGTTCATTTAGCACCAAGATTGGTCGTTCAGGATTTATAAAACTGAACGCATCCTTATTCTTCGCATATACTTGAAAAAAGTTTCAAAATTAAACAAAGTATATAACTAAACAATGCATGTCTGTCACCTTTATAAATTCCTGATCCTTAACCTTGAAAAACGGCCAAATTGTTTGCTGTTCAGTGAATGTGTTTCTCATCATTGTGCTTACGGTTAGACCCAGGGGAAATTTTGTGCAAATCCAGTGTAAAAATACCTCTTATTGTGTCGTGTCTGGGACAAATTGTTAATTAAATTTCATTCACCTTGTAAGGTTTATCCTAAGTTTATTAACAGTTATTTTAAGTTTTGTATCATTCTTATCTTATTCAAATTTCAGCTTACAGTTTCCTGCCAGAATGCAAATTCAGAAACGCAGTTAATGCAAATGAGAAAGAGTACTATTTATATCGAAACTTCACCGACTTCAAGAGTCTGATTCCCCAACTAGCGCGCGTTTGCCTTTGGCTGATTTCTCTCTTAGTTACTACACTCGGCTCTGCCTTATACCCATGCTTGGCTTCGCCCATTAAATTAATACTTAGGGGCCAACTAATTAGATTTATGATAGCTTCGGCTATACCTCTCAGATAGCTTAGTTAAGCTAGTTTAGTTTAATTATATTTATTATTATTTAAGATCAAGCCCGAGTGAAGGCTTTGTGTAAAGTTTCAAGTAGGAACTGATTGTAAATATTCTGAAAAATAAAGGGTTGCGAACCCTTCTTAAGTCTTACGTGTTTTGTTCACACACTTAAGCGATTATTCTCTTGTTAGTGTTCGTGGAGTTCTAAGTTAGAACTTTAGAATTAAATAAGTAAACCCCCCATTTGGCAGCGGAAAGTGTTCTTAACGAGCTATGCCGCTAAGTAGTGAAGATTTCTCGTTTACCCCTCCTACCTTTCAGTTTCCTCAGGCACAACCAAACCCGATGGAGGGATTTGGATTCATCTTGGAGGCGATGAGAGAGGCGATGAAGCCAATAGCAACGTTTGACGGCAAAGGATCCGTAATGACCTTCCTGGAACAGCTGGAGTCACATTTCACGTTTTATCCTGTGAATCAGCCACAGAGAATAATCACTACTAAGACGAACTTAAAAAGTCAAGCCCTTAATTGGTACAAGAATATTGGCAAGCATTTGTTGGGGGATCCAGGATCTGAAACATATACTTTTGAGAATTTAAAAAAATTCGCTATTGAAAGCATTTACAGTTGTAAAAGACCGCGCAAGACTCGAATGTGAATTATTCAGTAAATACCAAACTAATGTTTAAAAATTAACAGATTTCATCTTAAGGAAAATTCATATTGTCAAATTATTATATGGGAAAAGGCCCGACAATGAAATGATCGAAATAATTTTGCCGCGGTTGCTTCTGTCAATTCAGAACATTCTTCAATTCTGTCAATTCAGAACAACCCGCAAACGCTGGAAAGCTTACTTGAGCTAACTGTCAAATTTCAGAATAGGTGAACGGCGGAAAATGCGCGTGCGAAGAATTTTAAGCAGTATTCAAGGTTTCACCCTCAGACGGAACCTCAAGCTCGGCAGAATTATTTTCCACAAGTGGGGAAAGTAGGAAAGCCAGTCAGACCAAAGTGTGGGGAAACAAAAAGCATTTGGACAAAAAGGGGACGAAAAAAAAGGTTTAAACTAATCACGGTGACTAGGAAGAGGATGAAGTCACTATGAGAAGGTAAATCACTCAGAAATCAATCTGAATCGTCCAAAATTTGGCCTTGCCAGAAATTCAAATACTACTAAACGACGTCCCTACGACCGCTTTACTGGATACCGAGTCTCAATGCAGCTTCCTGCCGCGGGATTTTTTTAAAAAACAGTTTTGTCGCTACAGACTGTTTAAGACAACTGGACAACGCGTGATTGCTGCCCAAGGCAAACGGTGTGTGTGGTTGGAAAAAGTGGGGCGGCATGATGTTCAAATAAAAAATGAGACACAAAAAAATAATTTTCTGGTAGTAAAAAATTTATTAACCGCAGCTATATTGAGTGTTGATTGCTAACGCAAAAATCAATTTTAAAGATTCTACCTTACAGGCCAAGATGGATAAAGTGGATGTTGAACAAGATAAAATGCCAGACCTTGAGCTGAATCATCTCGAAGAAGGAGAAGAAAACAAAATTCGAGCATAGGTAAGAAAGTTTTCTCAACTATTTAATGAAAAGTCAGGGTTCTGGCAGATTGTTCTCACGCGATTGACACTGGTAATGAGCCCCCAGTTCGGTCTAAGCCGTACAGGTATGACTGTGTGAAGGAAGATATTCTCAAGCAACACGTTAACAAACTGCTCGAGGATAAAATAATTACGCCAAGTACCAGCCCCTATGCTAGTCCTGTAGTTTTATGTAGAAAGAAGAATGGACTGCCACCCGCAGATCCGAACGCATGGAGATTCGCTATTGATTACTGAAAATTAAATAGCATAACGAAATACCCCGTATATCCCCTCCCGATAGTAAATGAAATTATAAGAAAAATTCGGTCAACTAAATATATGACAACCTTAGACTTCACGTCAGGCTATTTTCAAATCGCAGTAAAACCCGAGGATGTCGAAAAGACGGCTTTTATCACAAAGTCAGGCGTGTATGCTTTTTTGAGAATGTTGTTTGGCTTAAGCGGAGCTCCGGCTACATTAAAAAAAGTTATGGATATTGTTTTAAGGCAAAGTTTGGGAAAACGTACTGTCATTTATCTGGATGATATTATTGTAACAAGCGAAACCCTAGAAGAACAGATTAAACATTTAGAGGAAGTGTTTACATTATTACATGAAGCGGGCCTTAAAGTTAATCCTTAAAAATGCAAATTTGCCGCCAAGGAATTCAGGTATCTCGGCTATAAAATCTCAAAAACTGTACAGAAACTGACAATTCGAAAATTTTAGCGATCAAAAGTTATCCACCGCCAAATACGGCTAAGAAGTTATCATCCTTCCTGGGGATAAGTTCCTGTTATAATGTATTCATTAAAGATTTCGCAAAGATAGTTGAACATTTGTTAGTGCTTAAATGGAAGACGACTAGGTTCGCATGGACAGCGGAAGCGAACACGGCGTTTGAAGAATTGAAACACGCCTTAATTAATGCCCCTGTTCTTAAATTCCCGGAAGGGGATCAAAATTTAGAGATTGCAGCAGACCCATGAGACTACGCAGTTGGAGCCGTTCTTTCTCAAAGTGGACAACTGATAGCTTTTTTTAGCAAGACTCTTGATCAAACTCAGCGAAATTATACTGCAACTGAGCGGTAAACTCTCGCAATCCTACTATCGGTGCAAAAATTTCGGGTGTTCTTTGGCAGTGCCCCAAAAACTGTGTATTCAGATCACGCGGCAGTTGGTCTTCTATACTCCGGAAAAAATCTTTCGCCTCAGCTCATAGGTTGGACACTAAAACTGCAAGACTGTAACTTAATTATAAAACACAAGCCGGGGAAATAAAATGTAGTTGCAGATGCCTTTCAGAGATTAAGATTGATGAAGACGGAAATGTAATTAAATGTACGATGCTAACTGCGAAAAAAAATAAATCCCGGGAAACAATAAAGGCCGAGTTAAAAACGGACACAGAATTTAAAGATATTTACGCTTACCTGGAAGATCCCGAAAATTTTGAACATGTAGACTTAACAGCTATTCGCAATAGGGCGGCCCATTATGAAATTATAGATAAATTGCTCTTTTACACGAAAACCACCAACGATAATCAAGAATTGCGGCCAGTAGTCCCAATGAGTCTACGCTTAAGTATTCTAGAGGAGCTTCATGACTCGAAATTAGGAACCCATCTTGGTGTTAGGAAGACCCTGCAAAGGGTCCGCCAAGCGTTGTACTTTCCAAAGTTATACAAAGTTGTCGCGGCGTATGTCAGTTCATGTCATTCCTGTCAATTAATTAACGACGTTAATTAAAACCCAGCCGGATACTTAAATAGCATTAAAACCACTTTCCCAAATGAATTTTTTGGCATTGATTTGCTTAGTCCCTACAATAGAACAAAGATTAATAAAAACAGATACTTGTTAACCGTCGTGGATCAGTTCTCAAAATGGGTGGAAATAATTCCCCTTAAACGGGCTTCAGGAAAAATAGTAGCAGATTCATTCTAAAGAAATATATTTTAAAATACGGGCCCCAGTAAAAGTACTAACAGATAATGGTAGGCAATTTGTAAGTAATTTATTTGGAAACTTGTGCATAGGCCTTAGCATACGCCATCTAAAAATGGTACCTTATAGACCTCACTCAATTATTCCGGAACGCGTAAATAAAACTATAGTTAAAATTATTCGGGATATGTTAAGAATTATCATGACCGTTTGGACAGCTGCATTAATGAATTAGGCTTTGCCTTGAGAACAGCAAAGCATGACACTACAAAGGAAACCCTCGCAGAATTGTTCCTAAGAAGAAAAATCGTAACGCCCTTCGATAAGCTATTTTTCTTTCAACAAAGACAGGAAGAGTTTAAATTAAATTATATTCAGAAAACTATTAACAAGACCATCAAAAATTCAGATGCAACGAGGTCGAAACAACAATTATCTTCCAATAGAAAGACACGCGATGTAGAATGCACCATAGGCCAGAAAGTGCTGAAGTTAAAGCATTCCTTGTCATCTGCACCCGAAAACAGGGTAGCTAAATTTGCGCCCAGGTTTCAACGCCCGTATATAATACAGAAGATAAAATTTTCAACGGCTTACTTAAAAGTAGAAAATGGACAACAATCTGTCGCGAACATCGGTCAACTGAAACCCTGTGAAAGTTTAATACTATTAAATATGTGATGTTAAAAAAGGGAAAAAGGGAAGGAAAAAAAAGGAAAAAGTCGCTGAGAACTAGTGTCTCAGTGACTAAATCGGTGATGATCCTTGTAAAGGCTTTTTTTTTTGTGCGAAATTGGTAGTAGCGTTCCCTGCATATCTAACCATCATGGGCCTTTATACATCCTGGTGGCTGCAGTACGTTTTGATTTTTGAATGTTGTGTGTTTGTATTACCTGTTGGTGTTTATAAGTGGTTTTCTGTTTTGTTTTTCTCTCTTTTGCTTCTTTTCTGTCCTATTAACTGTTTCTGGGGTCTCTGGACGTTTGTGGCTGGAGGGGGGAGGTCTATAACGTTCTTAAGGAAGCAATGCCAGGTGGAATGACCTCCTTTCCCATTTGCGTACCGTGTTATAGTCGTACGGATTTTCTAATCTTACAAGATTTATTACAGGCTTCTGAAATAGCTCTAAGAATATTAATTTCATCGTCGCAAAGCAAGGATCCCCCAGCAACGAAAAGAAAGGCCGCTATCACTGAAAGAAAGTACAGCGAAACAAAGGCAACTTGAACAAGATCCAAGCTCCGCCAGAACGAGGAGTACTAAACAGATAAAAGTTCTCCTTCAACAAAAGCCAGCGCCTATGGAACAGCGGAAAAGGCTCTTGCAAGATAAACAAAGTAAACGGCAAACTACAGAACCCAAGCCACGAGAAGATACTAGAAGAGTATGCCAGCCGAAAGCAAGTATGAGAAGAAAGCAACCCGACGACGCGAAATCTATTCCTTTCACGAACCCAGAAGAACTAAGAGGCTTTTTAAGGATTCAGAAACAAGGTCGGCAAGCTACAGACCAAAGAGGAAACTGGAGTTCCAAAATCTTCAACCGACAAGGAAAGCTCCCCGTTTCAACGCCCTAGGAATGAAAGGAAAAGAATGTTCAGAAGCGAAGACCAGCCTCCCGAGACGACTTGAGTCCGAAATGTGGCATTTCCAACATTTCAAGAGTTCTGCACCAAGAGAATGCACGAGTATAGAAGCCAAAAAGATGAGTGAGAATTTCCCTTATTTTCTATTTAGTATTGAAAGTTTGATTTATGTCATGTGTTTAAATTTAAAGTTGCTAAATACTGTTTAAAGCAAGGAATTGAATTCGCAAGTTTTCAAGAATGTATTTGTAACTATCTGTTAAAGAGAAGGAAATTGAATTCGGAAATTGGCGAAAATTTATTCTGTAAATACTCTCTTCTAGAATTCTCAAGTTCCGAGAAACTAATTTCTGAATATGTTTAGTCGAAAGACTTCAATTGTGTTAACTTAAAGTTTGTTGCCAAGCTTTGTGAATTTTGTATAGCAACTATGACGAATGATGTAAAATGAATTTTAAAGTATTACGTGTTAAAATGTTCTATTGAATGTGAAATGCTGATGTTAGCTTTTAAACTATTGTAAAAGTTAAACTGATACAAATGTAAGTTTTGGTCAAGCATGACTAAATACTTTGTATAAAAGACGAATTAAATGAGAGTATAGACTGAATGTGCTTAAAGTTCGGCTCTCCAGGCTTCACTTGAGAATTTTAAAATCAAGCTCTATTTTAGGACATTAGGTCTAGTTTTGTGTTTAAGGAGTTTTGTAAGGTCTGGAGTTTATAACAAATCGTAGCGGTTGGATAGTGGTAGTATGTCGTCACGGAATTACAACATAAAAACCTCGTCTCACTCAGAACAATTTCTAGAGAGCATGGGGGAAGAAGAATTAAAGTTTCGTGTGAATAAAAGTGTTTGAGGACCAAAATAATTTCAAGAAAGGGTTTTTAACACATGGAAATTGTTATGAATAGAACTAGTACTTTTGCCTTCCAGAGGACTGGAGGGTGGAGACTGACGTCTGATTGAAAGAAAAGATGAAGTAGATGGATGTAAAAGCCATTCAAATTGTGAGACTGTATTATTGTTAGTATTAATCTAGCTTTAGATATTTGTGTAAAGTTTACCCTAAACAGGAAAAGTTTTAATGATGGAATTCAGTCAAAAAATTTCTAAAAGTTTAAAATTTTGATATTAAAGACTTCTTGTCGAGAATTTAAACTCTTAAACAAGGTTGTTTAAGACGTTATTCATCGAGTAGTTAAATTCTGGTGGGGAAAGATGTAAGGTTTATCCTAAGTTTATTAACAGTTATTTTAAGATTTGTATCTTTCCTATCTTATTCTAATTTCAGCTTACAATTACCGGCCAGAATGTAAATTCAGAAATGCAGTCAACGCAAATGAGAAAGAGTACTATTTAAGTTGTGACTTCACCGACTTCGAAAGATAGAGTGTGATTCCCTGAGTAGCTCACGCTTGCCATTTGGCTACGTTTCTCGTGACTTCATCGACTTCGAAGGAGAGAGTCTGATTCTCTGACTAGCGCGCGTTTGCCTTTTGGCTATGTCTCTCTTAACTATTGCCACACTCGGCCATACCTTAGGCGCTTGCTTGGCTTTGCCGGTTTAATTAATACTTAGGGGCCAACTAGTTAGATCTCTGATAGCTTCGGCTATACCTTTCAAATGGCTTAGTTAAGCTAGTTTAGTTTAAATTATTATTATTTTAAGTTCAAGCTCGAGTGCAGGCTTTGTGTAAAGTTCCAAGTAGGAACTCATTGCAATTATACTCAAAAATAAAGGATTGTAAACCCTCTTTAAGTTTTACGTGTTCTGTTTACACACTTGAGCGATTATTCGCTTGTCAGTGTTTGTGGGGTTCTAAGTTAGAACTTTAGAACTAAATAGTAAAACCTCACAACCCTTTCAACGATGACTGTCCTAGTATCGGTGAAAAACTTTAACTTTCAATTTTTTAACATACTTTAACTTTCAAAGCGTCAGGGACAAAAGTAATAAGTTCCGGCATTAGCAATATTTAGGGGAATCTGTAGACTTTAAGGGCTCCATAAAAGCCTAACTTAAAGATTCAGGATCTCGTTTATGCACACCTGATTAGATAAAATTTAAACACGAAGCTCCTTGATGCCCATTTATTATGTTTCTTCTCAAGCAAGCAAAAAAGCTATACGAATATAATATCTGCATTTAAGTGAACTTTGAAAGAATGTGAGGAAAAGAATGCAGAGGCTTCTGAAATTTCTAAAAGGAAAGAAAATTATGGCGTTAATATTAACAGCTGAAGTCATGTGGATGAAGCAAAATTAATAAGCAAAACATTTTTAGCTACTTAAGACAGTATTTAGGCTCAGAGTTTACCAGATTTAAGACTTATTTCGTTGTGATACGCTTTGGGACAGGAAAATATTCACGACACGTTTCACATTGAGAAACATTGCAGTCTGTCCTTTGAAGTTAATAATAGTTATATTCTTCATGCTTTAATAATGTTATATTATACACATTTTTTTATTAAATACGGACTGGAGCTGCTATTTTATATATATTTCTTTCTTTTTGCAAGCTACAATGATTTTTAACTTGTGGTCAAGTCGAATATCAAAGTTTAAAATTTAAGGAGACAGTGAGTAGTTTAATTTTAAACTACGTTTTTATTTCGAGGTATAAATGCGTGCAATAGGTCCTGATACCATTTCAAGACAATATAGAGACATTTGAGATTAACAGACTTTATGCAAGAAGATATTTAACTGAAACGCTTTATTTGTGAGGAATAAACGACTGTTTACTAAAGTCCAAGGAAGACGGGATTATAAAGGAAAAACGATACACTTCTGGCATAGTATAAGTCAAAAAACGTGTAGCTTGTAATTTGTAAAAAATAAATTTGGCAGGTGACAACTTTACAGCATTTTTATTATTCGGAGATAAGTTCCAAAAGTATAGCGATGGCAGAAAAATTTAAAAGGAACGGAAAACTTTTTATGGTAAATGACTCGTATTCATGTAACCCATGGGAAAACTCACGAAACTTTCCCTATAGCTTATCCATTCGCCGTGATTTGAACCCACTTTGAACTACCTGCGGAATTACCTATGTGTGTACCTACCTTATTCTGACCTAATTTTGCAGCGATTAATGTGTCATCAATTTTGCTTAACTTTCCGATTAAACAGAAAGATAGATACTTAGCCAAAATCTTTCGCCTGTTATCTCCACGTCCATTATTTTACATTGTTATTGCAAGAGTCGATCAACTTGGGGACTTGCTTAATTTCTAAACTGAAATTTTAAAGTTTTGAAAGTTGATAAAAATACCAGTATCGCCAAATCTCTTTATTATTAACAAATCTTTGGGCGGAATATTAGTAATTACGATTTCTACGATTGTGTATTTCCAGATGATTTTTCTGCGAAAAATTTACAGTTTAACATTGGAGTGCCTTCCCTATCAGGGATATTTTTAAATTATATTTAGCAGTAGTCAAATTTTTACTAAGTGCATTAATTAGAAAATTTTCAACGAGTTGCAAAGGGTGTTTGAACGTTATTTGCACTTTGTTTCCTTATGCGCATATCTCAGTGTTAATAATTGGACAGATGTATTTTCTCCTTTTGCAATTTCAAATAAATATCAGCATTTACTTTCATGCAAATATTTAAATGGTATTTGTGCATTACTTATTTCTTCAAATTTGTCATCTCTTGCTCCGCAACAGTATACGCAGGGAAAATTAATCAAAGGGTTATAAGAGAAAGAGATTAATTTAATTTAACATTAAGTAACAAACTGTTTTTATTTTTGTATCAGATTTAAATAACTCTAAATGAAATGACTCTGTTTCCTGAATAATCCTGACTGCATCTGTTAAGAGTTTTAGTACCTTGCATAATATTGTTAATATCAAGGCATGTAAAGTCTCTGAGAACTACATTTCTTGAACCACGTTCTCAAAAAATAATTATTAATTTCAAACCAGCTGTTTAATTTTTAATTCCGATCTCTGTGCGTTTTGTTCTCCATTCTGTAGGCATTTTTTTCTGGTCTTCTCCGATGGCAGATGTAGAATTTCTTATCATTTGACCAAAAACTTCTAGAACGTAATTTTTATTATTTCTACATTGAGAGATGAAAAGAAAATTTAGTCTAATTCCGAAATTACAGCAATAAAATACTCATTTTAAGACAATATTCCAATGGCTGATTATTATTTAACAAAAAGCTAAATTCTAATTGCTAATAAGCATAATATTCTAAAAGCAAATTCTTACCTTATGTTTCATATAAACACTTCGTCTTCAGGTAACATTTTGCATCATATATCGCAATATCAGTTCGTTGAATTCTGGCAATACAAATACAATTCATTCTGTACAAAAACCCAATCTAAATACAATCTTTGCAGGCAAATCGAATTCAGAATAAAAAGTTGAAAAATCTCTAATTTTGACTGAGAGATTTTATTTGAGAGATTTTGAGATTTTATTTGAAAGAAATGAAATAACGGCGTTTCTGTTCTTAGCAATATCTTAAGAACTTCTGAGTTTTTCTCAGAATAACTTTTCTGTATATTAACAGAGATTCAGATTCATTTGATTTTCCATGTATTCATTCTGAGGTCTTTTCAAATATTATAGATCCTCTTTCCACCTTGAGTTACACTTTTTAACGTAGCTTTCTATAGATTTTAACAGCTTATAATCATTATATATGTAAGGAAATTGCTTTAGGGTTTGATTATATTTTAATGTCCTGAAACATCTTTCCATTTTAAAATTTAACTTTCATTTAGTGTGTGTGCGCGTGCGTGCGTATGTGTGTGTGTGTGACATAACTTATATAGGGACGGAACACGGTTAATAAAAGATGTTAACACTTGTCATGATTTAGCTTATTATATTTTATTCTTTAGAAGCGCAATCTTAAAAAAGAATTATACTTCGTAGTGAGCGAAATATGTGTGCCCGTCTTAATAACATCTTCGTCTGTTCGTACATTTTATGACACACGATAGGTGAAGGAGAGAGGTAAGCGGTGACATGTTAACAGGCCATATAGCAAGAGCAGGAAAATGCGACGTTCAGTTAGGTTCAGAGTGATTTGAGTTATTTTTCTAATTTCTTCTCGGTTGTTAATAAATAAAATAGTTTTGTTAACTCCTATTCACGGAAGCGTTTATATAATTCATCATTACCTTTATGTAAAAATCATATGACGGCGATTATTTGAAATGACGCAGTTTAAGGAGATTTATTATAAGCACTTACTATTTTTAGTACAGAAAGAAGAAACAGATAAATTGAAATGAAGAGTTAAGGCGCTAACTCAAATGAAAAAATCAAAGTTTTGCCTGTCATACGACTATTATTTTTCATCTTTCATACATACATAGTACTATGAACGTTCCATTTCAATAGCTATTAAAAATTGCTTTTGGGATTAATTCTTGGAGATTTGTTAAGACAGAATTCCTTTTATTAACGCCTTGAAACCTTAAACTATTAATTATTAATATGCTGTTAAGTACTGAATGGCACTTTTTTAATTTAAACTTTTAAAGGCTAGATGAACAATTCACTAACCAGATATTTTGTTCTAGCAGGTCGTCTAGAAATTAAGTTTCTTTTTAAAGAAGCATTTTGCTATTTATTTTTCAATTTGTTTTTTAAAATTCTGTATCATATCAGTAAAAGACTTGTAACTGGAATAATGTTTAAACATATAAGTCCTTTAGCCTTCATTTTCGAACACCCTGTATATGCACACTAATACATACATCATGTAAAAATTGAAAGAGATGGAAATAAAGAAATAGCTATAAACTTTACGTTAATGTTTTTCATTCTGTCTACTCATAGGTACATATACAACTTTTTCCCTAAACGGATTTTGAAAGTCGTTCCTTCTAACAATTTCCTTTTGAATTGCATTAACAATGCATTTAGTTTTATTAGTTTCGTTACCCTTTTTTCACATTGTTCGTCTTCTAACAATACACTTTCTCATTCTCTTTTGTTACCCATTTCAAAGCGACGAAAAAAATGTATTTTATTATAGTCTTATTTATGTTTTATTGCAGTTTCTTTTGACTACTATTTTATCTTTTTTTTAATCTCTTGAGATATTTTTATTGCATTTTCAATTCTTAGGCTGGCAAAGGTTGGCTGTGGGAAAATGAAAACTCTTGGTCCGAGAATATTCTTCTCCGCTGCTGTCTATGCGGAATAAAATAAGACCGATAAAGACAGAGCATTAGATGCTTAGCGAAATAAGCGTTCAGAAGAATGGATTTTAATGGAGCTTATTTTAACATGTTTATCACAATGTTGCAGATGGAATGAAGTAGAATTTAAGGACTATCATTCTCTTGCAAATGCAATTAATTAAAAAGTGCTTTTATATTTTCAAGATATGAAATAATTAAGAACGAATTTTGTTGGAAATTTATATTAGATAACAAATAAAGTGCCTCAATTATTTTTTGCTTAAGGTTCATATCACTTTATATATAATAGTACCTTTATGAGAAGATTGTATTAAAAAATAGCATTTAAGAATATCTAAGGAACAATTCTGGAAGTTTCATAAGTCAATTTATATCACAAAGCATATTTGCGTAAAATGCTGCTCTGTCTTTAATTTTGAAAAATTGTCTTCAATATCCCTAATTTCTTATTTAATTTACAACTCTTCCAAGCATTTTTAAACTACTTAGTCAGTTCAATGAAATTGATTTTCCTATATGAAGGTTTATAGCTTTCCAGTCTCCTGCATTTATTCTGAGACTAAAACAGCTGTTAGACGCGTTTCAGCTGTTAAGCACTGTCAATCTAGACAATAGTTATTAAGTCTGAATCTTCAAAAAATGCGAGGCGCACCAGCGCTTGAGCGGTAAATTCGCTGAAAGCGCTGGTGGCTCAACTTGTGTTTTATTTAGGGTGAACAGGTTGTACATACATTTTCGTGGTTTTCCCCGTGTGTAATATGGATAAGAGGCAGCTTTCTTTAAAATACCCTCCACGAATACATCTCTCTCTTTAGGCGGGCAACCCATGTGTGCTTTGCAGTGATCGAAAAGAAACAACGCGAATTATGTGTTGCTAAGGCAAAAATACATACGCTATTTATTTTTGTGTAGCTGTTCTGAACGCATTAGGACATACACAAAGGAAACACGCAGAAGGAAATGGAATAACTCCTCGCTTGTTTGCTTTTATATGCTCTGAGAAAGCTTAAATTTGTTTGATACTATTCATTTGGTCGTCCCTCATGAGAAACTCATCAAAAACCTTACAGATCTTAATAGTTAGTTTATAAATAGAAACAAAATTAAATTATAAAGAGCAAACTACCGTATATAGTTTATATTTAAACCAAATATGGTAGTTTGCTGCTGTACCATATATGGCAGTTATATGATAGCATTTTAGTTTTGAAAGTAGAATTACTTGCATGGGGTTCCCATTGTTCAAGAATATGTAAGAAGGGATTTTCCAATTTTGCACTAATAACAGTAAATAGCATTCAGCCTTCCTTTATCTAAAGAGATGCCAGAGCTCTATCAGACATGGTTAGGAACGAACCGTAAGCATTATTCTTACCTAAATACGCTGCGTATGTACGTACATTAGCTTCTAGAGAATTTAAGCTCTCACCTGAGAAAACGAATTCATAGTCGTGTTAAAAGAACTTCCAATTTGCCTGCTGTGATTTAACGCTATTCACATTAATAATACCATAGTTAACTGTGTATTTTTCGTCCTCGCGTATTCTCCCTGACCCTTCTTTGAGCATAAGATTCTGAACATTTTTATAAATAATCATGTAATATTCCCTTTCCTCATGACGTTCAAAAACGAGTTTCCTTAAATTTTAAAATGGAATCATTCATGCTATTGCTGTTTTCATTTACAGTAGTTGATTTTCTAGTCAGTTTTGTGTTCCCGGGCTCTGACTGATGAAGTGAATGGAATAGTGAAAAGAAATGGAGATATGTGATGCTTTTGATGGTTCTGAAGATCATTGCCCTTGCGAAGACTGACTGAACAGTAATAAAAACGGTAGCGATGACTTCCAAGCTGTAGCAGATGACACAGGCGGCAGCTCCAGCGACGCTGAATGATAAGGCCTAGTCAGTAGCAGTGGACCACTTGGCGAGGTTCAAGATAGAGGGAAGTAAAAATGGAGGTATCTTATTAGGTATTGTAATGTTAATATTACTACGTACTGTTATTATAATGCAGGAATATTAAATAATTACAGATATTTTACATATGAATACTTTCATTTTGTTATGATCTTTGGAGATGAAATTAATTGCATTTTTTCCCCTCTCGATTTCCTAGCTGTAAAATTAGGGAAAACGAGAATCTGAATAAATAACCAAATACGTTATTTAAGGAAGTTCTAAGGTAACTTTATTAAAATATTTTTATCAAGCTTGTGAGTGGAAAAATAACACTTTTTCAAAAATAACGTTACTTAAAAATTAGAAAATTTATAGCGAAAGAAAGTAATTATTCAGCTTTTGTAAGCACTTTGTGGAGAACAATTACCATAAGAAAAAAATTGTCCTAAAGTTCCTTATAATTAAAGCTAAAACTTTCTAAACTGCATAATATTTTTATTCATTTATATATTTTATAAATGCTTTGCTCTATTGCTTACACTTTCGCCCATACATGTATATTACCTTCACTTTAAGAGTGTGAAACAGAAAAGAAGAAAATATTCTCGAAAATCCGGGTTAATGTTAATTCAGCCTTACCAGATTTATCAAAGAAATGTGTGTAAAGAATGTAATTCTTAAAAATCCATTCCTATACGTAGAATAAAAAGTCCAAAAAAGAGAAAAAAAAAAGTAATGCTGAAAACTTTTTTTAATGTTTACGGCCAACCTCGCTTTGTTGGGGAAGAGAAAGTTTAAAGGAGAATATACTTCAAAACAATATTTGGTTACTATTAAGAATACACGTAGTGAATTATTGTTTTATCTAGTACTCTACATAAAACCACCGATGCAAAAAGATATTCCAAATTAAATTCATTCTGTATTCCACGTATAATTCCAAACATTATTCTTTAAAAACTGAATAAATTGTTTTGGTTGGCATCTATTGTTTAGATAGGAAGCTAGAATTAGCTCCACAGACGCTACTGTAGCCTAGTTTCGCATTCACTCCCAGGACAGTTATGTAGAAATCCGCTCAAAATGTAAAATTTGTGAAATTTTCCTTGAGTGACGGTTATTTTCATAACATTGTAACTAATGGTTACTATTATTTTTAAACATTTCTGTTAAAACGAATGAATCTGGGAATGGGATTATTACGTTTTCATTGAAACGGGAAAATTCTACGTGTTTGATACTACAGAGATAACAACCTAAAAACTTTTAGCAAGTAAGATAAAATCTTGGAAGCATTATAGTGCACATTTTGTTAATGTTACTGTATTTGCTCTAATCAAATTTGTGTAAATTCTTACAGGAAACTTCTGACTTCCAAAGCTAGGGTATAAAATGTCAAATCTTTACTGTAAGTCATATAATTAAAGAGAAAGTTTTACTGCAGGAATTTTATACTTAAACCAATTGCTCATAAGACTTGCATAGTAATTGATGAATCAAAAAGCACGATGCTCAGTTGTTTCTATTATATTGTGATATGCAGTTTAGTATTTTTTTTTAGTCTAAAAGAGCTTCTTACAATATGCAGTACTTAAGAAGAAAGGATGAAAATTTCGATTGTTTACCACTCTAAGCCACAGAAATGAAAAATACTATAGATGACTATGCCCTTCCAATCAAAATCATAATTAATCAAAATGAGCTCTGTTATGCGAACAAAACAGGAAAAACTAAAACAGGAAGATGTGTTTTGAAATATCAATACGCAATACATATGCAATAGGATGGGCTGAAAAAACACTTGTTTTTTTATTTTTCTGTCGATATACCCCGCAACGGTTGCCTGTCATCTAAAAATGCGAAATGGAAAAAAAATGTTTTCATGCGAAAATATATCGTCTCTTGCATCAGCGCCACACACCGTTTCAAATAGTTCGTTTACAAGTTTGACACAACGTTCTATATCCTCAGTATGAAAAAGGAAGTTTTAGAAATCGGTTACAGCGATGTGCCAAGATTAATGGATTTTTGATATCTTCATCCGTAATGTTTCTTAATAATGGAAGAGGGGAGTGCAACTATTCCACCAAATCATGTTGACATAGTCTGTTACTTAGAAGTTGAATTTTGGCATGGGGAAGTTTCGAATAGACTTTCCCTTGGAAAGTGGTCAAGCTTTCAACCACCAGAGCAACCTTAGTTCTTTTGATATGTCTTCTTTCATCTGCAGTCACTGCAAGGATAGAATTTTCTAGACGAATAAAGACAGTATTCCGCTGAATTTCTGGGTTAGTATCTTGCAGTGAATTTTAGTATCATTACGTTTTGATGACTTCAAAAACTATCTTTGAACGGTGTGTGAATTTTTTTCAAGTATTGAATTTAACCATAGAGGCAAATAACACATAAATTCGTGTAAAGTTAAAAAATTCGTAGTAAGGAATGCACGGAAAAATTTTGTGTTTGCGCCAATATGGTCAGAAAGACATTGGATTCGTTTCCATGTAAAAAAAAAATTCCAAAAGTAACCGTCAGAGGGCGCTCACAAGTCATACTGAGACGTTTTATTCAAATCACGTAAACAGAAACAGACAATCAAATAGATCACAATAACATGAAACTATGCATTTATTTTATGTTCAACATTACCACCACCACAAGGTAATGGACAAGTGACGAGCGTCATTACGCCCATTACAGCGAAGTGTAGCATGTCGCCACCGATGAGAGCGACGGTCAGTCGAATGGCAGTTTTCAGTTCCACCAGTGTGGTTGGGGAGCCCCGGTACACACAAGACTTTAAGTATGCCCACAACCAAAAATCTGCCGGGGTCAAGTCTGATGATCTTGAGGGTCACTGAATCTTACAACCGCGACTTATCACTCGGTCTTCGGTGAAAGATTCCAACAGGAATGTCTTGACGTTGCGTGCAATGTGGGGCTGGGCAACATCCTGCATGAAGGTGACAACAGGTAACGCATGTCTTTCCTGCAATGAGGCACAACGTGGTCACGCAAAAACGTAAGATACCGTGCTGCAGTGAGTGTACAGGTTTTCACGCCGGATACAGGACAGGGTCCTTCAAAAAAGAAAGGGCCCAGAATAAAAGACGCGGTGAAACCACACCAAAAAGTCACATGAGAAGAATGCAGTGGCTGGTTCTGGTACTCACGGGGGTTTGACGTCGCCCCAATACGACTGTTTTGCGTATTGACGTCACCATGCAGTGAAACGTGGGCTTCATCCGTCCACATGACGTTCAGCAACCATTCTGGGTTACGTTCCATTTGTGCCAGCTCCCATGTAGCAAACTTTTGTCTTGCATCGTATCTGCCGGTAAGAACTGGTGAGGTCGATGGATTTTGTACGGATACAGATCCTACATTCCGTGCAGAATACGTCGAATCGACGCTTCCGGAATCCCCGTTCTTCTCTCAGCTTCAGGAGCACTGCTGCTCCCCGTTGATGTCTCGGTTGCCATAACTTTCATGACACTTTGTACCACATGGACACGGTCCGAACTCAAGGCTGATCTGCCACTTCGTGGACGATCCTCCATTTCCCCGTTTCCTCAAAACGTCGTACTAAATTCCGTATCCCATTCAATGAAATAGGGCTTTTTTGTGCCTTCAGCCCTTTCTCCGTGCGAAAATTTCGCAATGTAACAGTTGTGGATTCATCATTCTTGTAAAACAATTTAACCACCAACGCTCGATCTGGTAAAGAAAGCATGTTGCCGGCTTCGAATGACGGATCCGTTCCGTTACGTTTACCTCTGTTATACTCGGCTTAGACCGCGTGTTATGGCGGCCTTTTTGCCAGTTGTCTTTGCATATGGCATCCTGGAAGTAGAGGATCGAGTAAGGTGTCCTAGACACCTTCCTAGATTCACCTTCCTAGTGATCAGTAAAAAAAAGAAGGTGGCTCATTGCCACTGAAGAATTGTAATCGTGTAGTGGTGTGAAACGCAATTTAATAGTAAGAATAATTAAAAATAAAGTGAGGATTTATATACAAGAATGACGGATCCGTTTCCAGCCAAGTGTTTTCCAGCCACACGTCATACTGAGATATTTTATGCAAATCAGGCTAATGCATAAAATATCTCAGTATGACGTGGGAGCGCTCTCTGTCGGTTACTTTTGGAATTTTTTTTTCTTTTTACATGGAAAAAAAATCCAATGTCTTCCTGACCATACTGGAGCAAACAGAAAATTTTTCCGTGCATTCCTTCTTTTATTACGAATTTTTGAACTTTGAACGAATTTTTGATGCACCGGGTATATAATGAGACTAATTTCACACCTGGCACAAAAACTCGATTTTTTGTCGTCAACCATTTCAAGTGTAAAAGCCGATTAGGATCAGGAACTGTTAAATCTTTTAAAATTGTACCAGACATTATGACAGCAGAAATTCTAAGTAAGTATAACTGATCCTTTCTCAGCACTTTTTTATCAACTCGAGGAAGAGGGTATTCAACACGTTCGAATTCAAACAACGGGAAATTTTCACAGCTAATGAGTTATTTCCTGATTCATCCTATGAAGGATATTGGCTGTATGACAACACCATCCAAGTAATGAAATTGGTAACGGAACTACAGTTCAGTGAAGTGGGTGAGATGTAGAGCCTATCGCAGTAGTCTCCTAACGTGATATTCGATCTCGTGGATAATACCGTCTTTTCAAACTCTTTGGATTACTATTCCATCACACTATATCACATCAAGGGAAATCTCACAGATAGTCAAATGGGAAATTATTGCAGAAGCTTTTTATTTGGCAAGTCCTGCAGAGGGAGAAACATGGCCGATATGTTCTGATCTGGTTCTTATATGAAAGAATAATGGTCTTCTTTTTCTGTTCTTCTAAAACACTTTGAATTATTATTTTTAATTACCATTGAGTCATTAGCATTGTTTCTTTTTTCATCAAAGCATAAATCACTCAAAGTTTCCTTAATATATTGATTCTGCAAATAATTTCTGTTACGAGATTTTATTCTTCTTACTTTTGTGAATGATATGATAATTTCTTTCAATGATATGAAGATTTTCGGAATCAGTTACCACACCAGAATTTTGAAGGAAAGACCGTCACCGTTTAAAACGTTTTGAAATAAAAATTACAAAATATTTGTATTTTGACCGAAAAGTGTATTTTCTAAGCTTTTTGCGTGAACAATAAATAATTTGAGATTCCAAGGTTTAAGTAATCTTTTTCGTGTGTGTATTCTCCAGTTCCAAACTTCACATTACCTACAACATTTGAATAGTAGAAAGTTTAATAACTGTAAAAAAATGACGAAAGCCATTAAAATTTCAGCATTTTTAAAACTCTGTGTGCGATGCGCTAACGGAAGCTACATGTTTATTTGATTTTTTTTCGTTTTACTTAACTGAGTGATAAGCAATTTTCCCGCGGTATAGCCATAAAAAAATAAAAATACAAAATGCGTTTTTTCGACCCGCCTGATAAAAACTTTCTATATATACATTCACCAATACAATTTCAATAAATTGTATAATTGCAAGGGGAAA
This sequence comes from Stegodyphus mimosarum, assembly GCA_000611955.2. Taxonomy (NCBI): domain Eukaryota; kingdom Metazoa; phylum Arthropoda; class Arachnida; order Araneae; family Eresidae; genus Stegodyphus; species Stegodyphus mimosarum. Next base: position 80,739 of record KK117857.1, on the reverse strand, counting down.
TTAAATAAGGAAAGGCTAAAAGACAGTAAAAATAGGAAAGTAAGCCCTGTGAAAGATACCGTTTAGTAAATATTTGAGGGTGCTTTACATTTTATATTCTCTGCTGAAATTTTATATATTTCAGTTTAACATCACGATATAGAATTTTCTTGATTTTCTTTTTATAGATAATATCGGAATTTTTCTTGATTTTTTTAAAGTTAATTAGCTCATCATTTTTATAATAATCTTTAAAATGCCATTAAATTTGGGCAATAAATGGCTTGCAGCACAAAGGCTATTTTAATTAATAGATAAAAGCTTAACAATTCGTAGAACTGTTATAATTTTAAATACAAGAGGAACGAAAATGTAGTATTATAATATCACAGTCTACATTTTTAAGGATCTTTCTTTTTCATTCAGATAGTGACAATAGAATACTTCTGAGAGGTACCAACACTAAATTAATATTAAAGCCGCAATAGAATATTTAATAATTACACTTCTGTTGGATATTTAATTATAAGAGTAAGAGTTTTTGGCTTTGAACAGCAATTATATTGCGGGACAAGTCTGAAAGTTAACATCACATGCACGTAACAGCACATCTGTTACAATTCTCCCATTCGAAAGAGACTTGTTTATTTTCTCAGCTAGGTTAATCCATTGGGACACAATGCAGACATTTAGCAATTCGACGAGGATATTAAAAGCAAATGGAAATTAATTCTCCAGTGAGATACATTTGACGTTTATTTAACTTGCTGCTCTCTAAACAATGATTAAAATTCAGTGATAAAACAATTTTCCAACAGATTTCATGGATTCTGAATTACGAAATATGTTGGTTGGTTTTCCTGCAATTATAAACGATTAGTTTTCACGTTACTCTTGGCAACAATATCAAAGTAATGAGCTTGATAATGTAAACAATCGTAAATTATTTAAACAGCTCTTAATAATGTATATAGTAACTGAATTTTAAGCTTTTCGTCATGCTAAGCAATTATTTTGCCTTACGCAAGAATGGAATGTGATAAATTTAAAAAATAACTGAAAATAATTTAGTTACAACTTTTTTAGTACTGAACTTTTATCATAAAAAGAGAAATTTTTGCATCATTTGATCATTTATGAAAAACTATTAAAGTATCCAAACGCTTGTAAATAAAAATCGCGTTTTTCATTAATTTTTATAAAACTAGCTCTTAAATAACTTGGAGATTGGGTTATTACAACATATTCTGAGCGGGAGCTTTGCCATTAGTTTTGTGTATTTGTGAGATATTCGGAACGGTATGATATAATCGTTTTTTGCATATATTTTAGAACATGCAAAGATCATTTTAATGATTTCGCTCCTTAGCGAAACTTTATGATTTAAAATATCTATGAAAAACTTAATTAACGAGTCGGAATTCCAAACAGTTCATATTTCATATGAAACGCACTGATATGCTTTTATAATGCTATTGTATGGCATTTTAATGGATCTATATCGAACGATATGAGGCCTACAAGCAGCCGAGCGGTAAAGTAGCTGAACACTGCTAGTTTGGTGCGAGGTTTGAATCCGCAAAGAGCTGGCTGCATGGCCGTTTTCGTATATTTCCTCATGTGTAACGCATATACAGGATGTTTCAGAGATCATGGGGCAAACTTGGAGGGGTGTTGGAGCGTACTAAAACACGCATTTTTTATAGGAATGTAGAGTCTAAAGTGACGGATTAAGGCAGGAACTCAAAAAAACGACACGAGAGGAAAATGTGTTTATGTACAAAATCAAAGTGCTTCTTTGCAGCAATACAATATCCACAATAAATGTTCAAAATTGCGACCACCAGCAGTAACACGTGCTTGGTAAAGTCGCAGAAGGGATTGACGAACATTTTGAAAAACGACAGGCATTTCGCGCACGCTTGCAGCCGCAATGGATAGTCGTGCAACGAGGTCCTCCAGTGAGTCAACGGGAGTCTCGTAAATGATGCTCTTCAGATGGCCCCATAAAAAGAAAACCAAGCTGGATAAATCTGTCGAAAGGGGTAGCCATCGAACGAGTCCACCATGGCTAATCCATCGGCCCGGAAATGTCCCATCCAAGTAATTGCAGACCCGCACATGGTTATGGACTGGTGCACTATCGTGCTGGGACCACATGCTATCACGAAAGACAGCCGGAACATCCTACAGCGATTCCGGTAGCACCTCTTGCAGAAAAATATAACATAAGCCATTTGTACGTGCAGGTAAGAGGTATGGGCGTATGAGGTATTCGTTAACAATACCCGCCCACACATTCATGGAGAAGTGTGTTTGGAATGCACGTGGACGTGTGCCGTGTGGATTATGAGTTGCCCATACGTGCATGTTGTGGCTATTGAAGATGTCGTCCTGTGAGAAAGTTGCCTCGTCCGTGTATAGCGCGTCCGATGGGAAATCCGTCTGTGCCTCACACTGCTGCAAGAACGAATGACAGAAATGAACTCGAAGAGGGTAGTCTGTCTCTTGCAAGCCTTTGACTCTGCAAATGGTATGGGTGCAAACCATTTTCATTCAATACTCTCCAAACGGTGAAATGACTCAGCTGCAGACGACGTGCAATAATTCTTGTACTTGTCTGAGGTGATTCATGCACAATGTTCAAGATGGATTCTTCAATGCGAGGTTGTCGTGCAGTTCTTCTTCCACTCCTAGTGTCAGAGGTGGCTTCAAATGACCCGTTTTCACACAGAGACCTATGCAACCTCTCGAATATTGTGTGCTTCGGCATACGCCTGCTCGCAAACCGTTCCTGGTACAACCGTAGCGCTGCTCTGCCGTTCCCATTAGCAGCACCATAAATGAGATGCATGTTTGCTTTTTCCCTGTGCTTAAACTCACCCATCACGCTCGACATTAGAGTTGCGAATGATCCTGTGATGCAGGATCGTGGTTTGTCCGGCTCACTACCTCCCTCTACCACTGCACTGCGAGCCAATCACAGCTGTAGTTCCTGTTATTGTTAGTGTTCCTTTTTTGAACATTTATTGTGAATACATTACTGCTGCTAAGAAACACTTTGCGTTGATTTTGTACATAAAAACATTTTCCTCGCGTGTCGTTTTTTTGCGTTCATGCCTTAACCCATCACTTTAGACCCTACATTCCTATACAAAAAATGCATGCTTTAGAACGCTCCACCACCCCTCAAAGTTTATCCCATGATCTATGAAACACCCTGTATAAGCCAATTTACTTCAGAAAATCCTCCATGAAAGCATCCCTCCCCATAGACAGAGAGCCGTCGAGTGCTTTGCGGTAATCTAATAAACCAACCAGTCATAAGATTCAAATCTCTTTGTGGATAAGGGATATATAAATTGCTTTTTATAAGATAACTTATAAATTCGTTTAAAAAAGAGGTGTTCTAAAAACAATTATGGTACAAATACTGGAGTAAAAAATTTTTTCGTTTATTCATACATTAAAGAAATGTTTTTACTTAGCAGTGACACTAAAATAGAGTAGAATTTTAAAATACTCTTTAATCAGTCTAATGTAGTTTTTAAAAATTTTTTAGAATGCTGAAAAATGCATTGAATATCGACACATTATTTACAGTCCATACGACAAAGCCTTTTTCGATTCTTCGATCTTGTTTATTTAAGAAAAAAAAAGGAACAATTTCAAATTGTTTTGAAGAACCTACGTAAAGTTAATCAGGTTTAGGTTATTTGATTGCGATATAGTATACAAAGGCCATCTGCCTATTGACAGAAATGACTTTGTAAAGGACTTTCTAAGGAAAACTAGTTCGGATTCATATTACTCACATGAAAACCAACCACGCAGCATATCCGTTCCATAGGTTAGAACCCGGATCAAATTACCCATATTCAGCAGTTTTTAATCCCTCGATCAATTGTGAAGTCAGAAGAATAGCTGTAGAATGGCATCTGAAAGTTAAGAATTATTAATTGTTATCTGACATTAATGGCTGGTTTGCTATGTTTTATTTGATTACGGCAAAGCAATCGAGGGCTATCTGCCTAAAAAAGAGATGCATTCGTGGAGAACTTTATAAGGGAAACTGGTTTACACATGGGGAAACCCGCGAAAACGCCCATGCAGCCAGCCATTCACGGGATGCGAACCCGAAACGAACTACCAGCGTTCAGCGACTTTTACCTCTCGGCCGCTGATGGGCTTCTCATATATGAATAATAACACATTTTATATATTATGTACATGTACTGATAACGCTAAGTAGATTTCTCAGATGCAGATTGCAAATTGTAGTCATGATTCTGAGGAGGTAAACTGAATTAAATATGAACTACTGTATTTAATTTTGCTAAACATTTCAGTATTAAAACTCTAGCTTTCATGTCTTCATTCAGCCATTCAATTCCCTTAAAAGCATAAGATTTTGCCAGAGAAAAATTGCGACAATACAATCCACTGACTGAAGGAAAGTAGAACATAATACATCTTTTTTGTATGTCTACTTGTTTTTTGTTAACGAAGAAGAGTCTTTGTTGCGCATACACGAAATGAATAACCAAATACATTTCGAAGAATATCCGTAGCACTTCACTTAAAACAATATTCTCTCTAGTTTTAGTTTTATAAAACAGCAAATATTGAAAAAAACTGTGTTCAGTTGTAGATAGATGTTTAATAAGCTTCATTACGTAATGCATTAGACATCTCAAATTTAAGATTTTACTTAAAAATTCAGCAGATTTCAGTGATTTCGAAATTCCATTACTTTTCTGGGAGACAGATATGAGTAAAAATAGCTTGATAGCACCTCTCGAATTTGTACTTAAATTATGTGTGTTAAAAGGTATTTGAAATAATGCGTAAGTTTTAAGACTAGTATAACTGTAATAGAAAAGTGATGGGAAAAAAGTTCAACAGCACTTCGAATGAAGATTTGAGTTTCTTTTAGTAGTTTGAACAATTTTAAGTAACACTTTGACTAAGTTTAGATGGATTTTGTTAACGAAATGTTTTAGAAGTTGCTTTCGTTATTAAAATAATTTTAAATATTGAATTTTCAGTACTTTTTATTACATCATGTTATAAGGTATTTCTTCCATCTTTTTCGCATGCCTTCGTGGTATAGTGGTCAGCACGCTCGACGCTGATTCGAGAGGTCCGTGGTTCGAATTCCTGGCGAGGGCATTGCTCGTTTTTCATCTACTTCTGCTTTAAAAAAATACCTAATATCTCTAGAGTGGCGCCCGAACTAAAAGTGGTGTTGGATGAAGATTCTCCACCACCAGGATTTGGCGATTGGGTCCCCTAATCCCCAGTCGCCCTTTAAAAGGGGGAGTATATAAGGCATTTCTCCCGCCTTCTTCGCATGCCCTTGTGGTGTAGTGGTCAGCAAGCGCGACGCGTATTCGATAGATCCGTGGTTCGAGTCCCTGCTAGGGCATACAAAATACTTGCTTTCAAAAATACCTAATGTCTCTACAATATAACACATAGTTTCGTTTAGCATTAAATGCTCAAGTGTCAAATGCAGCAGTATTTAAGATTATCTGAAGTAATTCCAGTGTATTCATGCAAGGATTACGCTTTCTGAGCTAATACTAGCGTCTGAACTCTGACTTCTATAAAATGTTGCCTATAGAAGCGTGAAACCTGATGTATTGGACAGAATTTAAGTTTCAAAATCGAAAAAAACTTCAATAAATATACGTTCTTTTCTAGTATGTGAGATATCAACTGCATAAAAACTATAAACAAATCCTTAATCTTCAAAGTTTAGAAACGGTACTAGTTTTGTTATTAATAAACGGTAATTTTATCTTTTATTCATTTCATAGGATGGAAACAAAATATACGAGATCGTTGAAAAGAAGTAAGTGTGATAAAGTGTATTTTCCAAGATTCGAGTAGAAATAGCTTATATCATACGTAAAAATTAATGTACTGAAGTAAAACATTATGCATATAAATAAAACATGAGATAAAACATTATGCATTTAAACTAAAAATATTATTAAACCAGAAGAGAAATAAAACGTAATGTATCCTTTATTCCAAGATTCTAAGAAAAAAATTGAAGGAATGTAAAAAAAGGTTAATGAAGTTTCATAAGTATTTTTGAATTCATTACAGACCGTTAAAGAATCGAATTAGATTCAAACGCTTGCGTTGTCAATCTAACCGAGAACGTGCAATGGTTGGTCACAATCATTTGCTAAGAGCATTTTGCTTTTCAAAGACGTTCATATCACTTTGTTTGTTTAATCGAATGCGGCAAAGATGAGAAATGCCTTGGTGAAGGATTTTTCTGAGAGAATTTGGCTCATATTCACTTCAGTTCAGCCACTGGAAGAGAAACTTTGAATTTATTATTAATTTTAAAAGTATTCATTCTGATTATTATTCTATAAGAATTAGGCACTTATTTTTGACTGCATCAGCCTAATGTATTACCCCAAAGAGTGATAGTGCTATCTGATTTAAAATAACACATCGAATAACCATTATTGGAGAAGCTAACGAAACAGAAATCAGTGTAATATTCATAAATTTGGAGGACTGAATTTGATGGTTTAAATATAGAACCTTCTTCTTCAGCTGCAGGAACGCAAATGACGAAGAATAAGCCTGTGATCCGGCGATAACAATGAAAGAAAGGAAGTAAAGTTACTGGTTACATCTAATGATAAAAAGTGAAAACAACTGTGAAATAATTTCACGTTCACAAAAATCTTTCAGTTCTATTTGACGATAACAATTCTAATCCACTTTTACCCTCAGTTTTTAAGGAAAATCTTTCTCAGTGTTTTAGTTTTTAACCAATAGATGGTGCCCGCAGCTTTCCTTCCTTCCTTCCATTGTTATCATCTGAGCACAAGCTTCTATTCATCATATACACTTTTGCAACTGAAGAAGATTTGTTCTATATTAAACCTCCAAATCTAGTGCTATATATTTTTGACTGTTACTCTGATTCTGGCTGGATTAGCACCTCCAAAAATAAAGTTCTCTGTTTAAAGGAAAGGTAGATGACTTTCTAAGAAAAACTATTCTTTACTTCCCTTATCCTTAACGAAAGAGACGCTAAAATACCATTCACCCAGCATATTTAGCCCCAGTCAAAGAGTCTAGGACAAAGTACCGTTTTTTATTGATACTGTTTGTCCCTTGACTCATTATTTGTGAACGATACTGGACGAAGAGGCCTGAAGAAATTATGGAATATCACACAAGTATTGCTTGCTCTCAAGCATTTGCTCCCTTGTTATAAAGCTACATGCAAACATCTGTTATTATAATTTTACAAACTCATATATTAAATGCTGGAACACAAAATTTAAATTTCAGTTTGTGGCATAAACGAATGCAAGTAATCTGTAGAATTTATTTTTTATATTAATATTTTTTGTATTCACAATTTTCGATATTGATAATTGTTTTAATTCAATAAGATCCCAAATATAAAATGATCTAGCATATAATATTTCAATGTTTTGTATCTGCATTCTTAACTCCAGACTACACCATATTTGTTATGTTGTCATTACGTCCTTAGAAACCGAAGACATTGTGCTCTGGGCATTCTTTCTGTTTCCTTTTGCGACACTGGTCAGTAAATGACACACTATTGAAATTTGTTTGGGAAATGATGTCTTAGGTAATTTTTACAAATTGAAATTTTAAATTTTCGCTTTCTCAGCTTGATAAATTGTCGTGCAATATGCTGGTTAAAATTACTTCAAGGCTGGATGTCTCAGTACTCATCGTGAGTGACTTTGTTTCTCCGATTGCAGTTTTCTGTGGAGTAATTCAACAACCACAACAGAAACTAGAGGTAAATTTGAATTATCAGTTTTATGTCTTTAAACATATTTCTTAAAAACGAATAATTTTATTTATATTTAACATTATAAACTTTGTTTACAAAAGGAAATCTCATCAATGCGAATGATGCAATTATACCTTTTTTTGGTTTTAATAATTACTTAGCAAATAAAAAATTACAATAGTAATTAACTACTTATTATTACTATCACTAAAATACTGATTATTTTGCCTTATTTAGGTAGAATTTTGTTATTTAAACCATCGAATAAAGTTTGATATTTTTTATTTCCTTGAACAGAAGATGTATAAAAAATACTAAATATCGTATGACTACAAAACAGTATGAATAAATCTGAAAAGCAGGTGAACAAGACCTATATTTTAAGACCTGATAATGCTGCGTTTCGAGCATTAGGTCTGAAGCACTAGAAGTGTTTCTGGAAAGTGCTTTTCTCAAAACTGGCTTTAAATTTGGTTTCGTATAAAACTTAGATATCAGGAGATGAAAATGAAACGTCGTTTAAAGATTTTAGAACTTTAGTAGCTTAATACTCTAGATAAAATGTTTTATTCTACGCAGAGAACTAAATTGCATGTTTAATCAAAATTCGAAAAGGGTACTTTTCTTTTTAGTTTTATGTTACCTGATATGTCACAAAGTATACCAATGACCCTTTATTTTTATTTATCAATGAACTTGTATTATTTATTTAATCTTCATTTATATTGAAAATAATTCCTGTTAAAGCTGCTACAATTTAAGTTTTTCTTGAATAGTCAACTTAAAATTTTAATATTTTAATTTCAAAGCTGTCTGTAAAACATTATGTGTTATTTCAATTTAATTTTTGCCTAGTCATAATTACAATAATATCACTAACCATTTTAGACATTCCTGATTATGAGTCTACGAAGCTGTAATATCTGCATGGATCTGTTCCTCAAATATCTGCATGTGTTCTATTCCTCAAATATTCAAATTCTGAATCAGAAACGTTTAACCTTATATTGCTTTAGGGAAAATAGGAGTTATTAGCAATAAACTAAACTATAGGTTATAAGTATTGGTAAACTAATGGCGTATAGCGGAATTTGTATAACAGTGTAGGTAATATCTTGCAATAATTCATTTGCGTAAAAATAAAGAATCCCTCACTGTTTCAAGTATGTTATGAGGAATATAATAAATTCTGTCGGATGTGGCAGCCTTGATATAATCAAGCAAGCCTTCCCTTAAAATAGTTCAAACTCTACACAAGTTCAAAATTGCTGTTATAGAGCCATTTTCTTTTGCTATCTGATAATCAAATACTAATTATCTGCTTTAGAGTTCCTGTTTTCGATACAGCTTATGTGGTACCCTAACTTATTATGAAGCAGTAATATATTTGAATTCACTTTAATTTTTAAATGTAAATGCTTACCATTGATAACGTTTTGTAAGAAGAAATACATAAAGTGGCTGATGAATTATTTCGAAATGGTAAGGACATGATTCTAGTTCTGTAACTGAATAGCACAAATATACGCAATACGAATATGAATAGTTGGTTGAAAGAAAGAGCAGCAAATATTAATGTGTATGTAGCACGAGAAGCAGAAATAATGTTTTTAAGTTGAAGATATTAATGTAAAATACGTTCATATAAAAAGATAGGGTTAATATAGCAAAGAAGTGAAACGCTTCTGATCATCCATAAATCAAACTTCAATATGCCGATTTCAGTTTTCCGTACGAGTACATTTCGAATATGAGCAAAACTATCTCAGACTTCTTTCTTGGAGTTATTTTTCAGCGAACGTAGAAGAGGAAACTCAAGTGAATACTTACATATCATTCCAAGGGAGAAATCCAAGCACTTCGAAAAATATCTAACATACTTAGGCATTAAATTGAAAAATGGTGGAAGGTCAGAAATTTATTGAAAAATATTTCACACATTTTACAAAGTTTCCTTATAAAATGCAGACAAAATTTTGGAAATGTATTTTTAATTTGTTGCAAAGCACTTTGAGCCCATAATTTTTAACAAAGTACGTAAAGGATAAAACTATGCATCAGTAATACAAATAAATTTTGTGCTAGAATCGGAAGATTTTTATTATCTTGTAAGAATTCAGAATGCCACTAGTTGATATTAACCGGTAACGAGATGTTTTAAGCTTCATTTGAGTTATTG
>KK117857.1:15599-70749 GCA_000611955.2 Stegodyphus mimosarum | reverse complement strand
AAAACTACTAAATTTTAAATTTATTTTAATATACTTGGGAATATATAATTTGTATATACCGTGTTTACAAATGTCCTTACTCGCCCGTTATTTTCTCAGCCGTTGGTCTTAGACTATGTATTTCTCAATACAAAAATATTTTAAATGCCGCAAAAATCATGTTTTCATATTTTTTAATATGAAAAATTAATTTTGCATAAAACACGAAAGGATGTTTAAATATTTTCTCCCGTTCCCTATACTTCGTTTTAAGAAAATATTCTACCTATCATAAAATATAAAACGCAAAACATTTCATTCACGTATGATAAAAACTGACGGAGATATTTGATATTAATATTGGCTATTATATATAGGGAACCGACAAAAACTGAAAACAATGTTTGCACATGTACACAGCTAAACATAAAACATTAGTAAAATATTTCTCATGTGAAGAGATTTAAATGACGAACATCTATGCAGATCATGATCAAAATTACAGATAAGTACAATTTTTTTTTCAAAATGGTGTTATTATTCACAGAATCTTACCGAATCCGTAATGTAGAAAACAATAGCACCTTTCAGTATCGGCATGCAGCTAACTCATATTATTATTCATATTAATTAAAAATGAAAATATTTGTAGATTGCTAAATGTTTTGCACCGTTGCCAAATTATGATTCTAAATAAATAAAATTCCAAGTAAATGTTAATAACGTATTTCTAGACCTTGAAAACTTATAAATTGCGTCTGTGTATTTCCTTTGGCATATCAAGTGTAACAAAATTATGAGTGAAAGATTCTAATAAATAACAAAACAATACCACTGAATGATATTTAAAGCGAAAAAAATCAACCATGAATTTTATAATTTATTTTTTAACTCACGCTTTAATACAAATTGAATATGATGACGAAAGTCACTGATTTTGAAATTAATGTGGATTTTTATCGTACGGGATCTGTGTTTTTATCTGTGGATTTTTATCGTACGGGAATCGAACCTTATGTACTTTATTTTTTTTAACAAATACAATTTCGTCCTAAATATAACGACCTCGGAGAAATGTGTTTAAATGTTAGATTTAATAATTTTTACAAAACTGATTCCCTTAAATTTAAAAATGCTGACACGCAAATCTTTACGCCATTTAAAATATGTTTAAAATTAGAAGTATATGTTTACAACCAAAGGTTGAGAAATTAATTTTATTGAACTGTAGTGTCATTAGGTCACCCCCCAGGGGACTTGAAAATTGTGCAGTGCCCTCGCCAAGATTCGAACCCTGGACATCTCGAATACGCGTGGTGTATGCTTCCGGTTACACCACGAAGACAAGCGGAAAGGTGAAAGAAAATGCCTTACATACTTCCTCTTTTAAAGGGCGACTGGGGGTTAAGGCCTCATTCGCCAATTTCTGGTGGTGACGAATTATTGTCCACCACATTTTATTCAGGGCGCCACTTGTAGAGTCATTTACTTATTTTTTTTAAGCAAGAGAAGTAAAAAATGTACAATGCCCCCGCCGAGACTCGAACACTGGGCCTCTCGAATACGCTTCGAGTGTGGTTCCAGTTACACCACGAAGGATTGGGGAAAGGACGAAGGACATGCCTTATAGAACTTTTGTGGATACGCTGAATGTATGCTACATGTATTGGGGAAATGTGATATAATTGTGCTTGGAATGTGATCTATAAATATGAGGTTAGCTTATAAAGTGAGTTTCTGAGTTTTCATTTTGAAGTGCAGTCGAAGTCGTAGCACTCACTCCTCATTGTTTTGAACTTGGACTCCTTGATGTGGTCGGGGTGCTCCCTTGCCTGATGGTCGAATGGCTGAGCTAAATCTCTGCTTTTGGCGACCTGGTGTGAACACCACAGTACCAGGTCGGCCAATACCCTGCTGTAAAATGACGAACACTGGCACATATACATAAGCAATGGACTCAAAGGATATTTGAAAGGAGGCTCAAACTCACCTTACAAATCTAGAGACTAATAAATACATTGCTCGACATTGAAAATGCAACACCAAGAAGCAATGGTCAGAAATTTATGCAAATTTTAGAGTAGACGCACGTCACTGAGTTATGCGAATGATAGGAAATGCGCAGCTCGCCGACCCATGTGAAGCAAGCTATAAGGGAAGGAACATGCAGAATGGGCAATATTCGTGTCGTTATTTCTCCCAGACGAATTATCGAAGAAAGTTGGTTTTTGTCCCGGAGGATACGTGTAATAGGAGAGAATGAAAGGCCACCGTCAACGAAGGCACTTCCAGCAGATAGACGATTTTACGAAGGCTTTGGTGATTGCACTGAGAAGGGCGGGTTACTCCTTCCGTCAAATCGCAGCTGATACCCAGATGGATGCCAGCTCGGTGCATTGGTTATGGCGAACATGGTTGGAACAAGGAAATGTGGGAAGAAGGAGGGGTGCAGGTGCAGCCAGAGTGACGTCAACACGCGTAGATCGACGCATCCGCCGGCAAGCTGTGGGGGTCCCGCAAGTCGTCACTTGTACCGCGATTCTGCAGCATGTGCAAGATACTTTGGATGTTCCCTTGTCGACGAGAACCATTTCCCGTCGATTCGTTGAACGTGGCCAGCACTCACAGCGTAGACTGTCAAGAAGACTGCCATTGACCCCACAGCATAGACAGCAACGTTTAGAATGGTGCCGGACTGGATTGATGTGGATGACAGAATGGCGAAATGTCGTGTTCTCAGATGAGTCACGCTTCTGGTTATCCAGTAACAGTCGCCGCATACGTGTGTGGCGTCGACGTGGAGACTGATCTAATCCGGCAATAACTGTGGAACGCCCCACCGCGCGACAACGTGGCATAAATGTTGGGGGCGCTACGTGCCAGGTCACTTCTAGTTCGTATTCAGGGCACTACGACGGCCCAACGATACTTGGATAGTGCACTGCGGCCGGTGGCAATCCCCTACGTTCAGGGGCTGCCTAATGCAATTTTTCAGCAGTATAACGCCCGACCACGCAGTGCTCGCATCTGTCAACATGCTCTGCAAGGTATACAGATGATTCCCTGGCCACCGTACTTCACTGACCTGTCACCAATCGAACATGTGTGGGATGTGATTAGACGCTGTTTGCAGACTCTACCCCTTCCTCGTTCAGAAGACGAACTGTGGCAAATGGTTGAAAGGGAATAGAGAGCCATCCCTCAGGACACCATCCGCACTCTTATTGGCTCTATGCCTAGACGTGTTTCTTCGTGCATCGGAGTCCGCGGTGGTCCTACATCCTACTGAGCTGACGCCGTTGTCGCTCTGTATTCTGACTAACATTTTGAAATAAAGATCACTTATTGCAGCTTGCTGTCTCTGTTTTTTTTCCAAATTTCATCACTTACTGACCTCTCCTTCTTAGTGTTGCATTTTCAATGTCGAGCAATGTAAATCCTCAAGTCTTCATGTGTAAATGAATCTTCAGATATTCGGCATCGGTCTCAATTTCTGTTTAATTTTTTAACGGAACAATGTATTGAGATAGCAAGACTTGGAGGTAAACTGCAAGTCATAGCACAAAAAGAGACAAAGTAAACCTTCTCGCACGGGATCGTACTCCGATTAGAAAAAGTCTGCAAAACAACACACTGTTAATTTGTACCTAGCATTAGAAAGAGACAAAGTGGAAAATATTAAAAAGAAACTTTTGAAAGCGTTGACCCTACAATACTGAATATTGAAATCAAGCGTTTAAAACATGTCTAAAAGGAGACCTATATATATGAACAAGCAAAAAAAAGGATCCTTAAATTCTATAATATGATATTAATCAAGTTACAAAATTTAAGAATGCAGTTCAAATTATACATCCTCAAAAACTACTGCCAAAAATCAGAATATGTAACTTTCTTAAGGAAGTTACAAGTGAGAGATTGGAGGAATTCCTAGTGGCATAAAATGAAAGCATAGAAGTCAGTTCTCTTATTATTAAGTTCTGAATAAAGGAAAAGGGAACTAATCATTGTATACTGGAAACTTTTCCTGAAGCCGTTAAATGCCTTATGAAGACTAGTGACGTTTGTTTTAACTGGGAGCGTTTTAGCTTAAATGAATATATAAGAGATATCCATTGCTTTAAAGGCTGAGAATATGGACATATTTCTAAAGATTGTCAGACGGAAGAAGCCTGTGGCCGATGTAGAAAATTTGACCAAAATTTTAAGAATTGTGACAATTGAGGTGAAAAGTGAATACATTGTTTTGAACGAAATGCCAATAATACTCAACAATTAGATTCTAATAATTCCAGTTTTTCAAAAACTCTGCTCTTCAAGACAGATGAAAAATGACAAACGAAGAAAAACAACTTTTTATTGCTAATAGTGCCCCTCGGAATTCAGTAAGAGCTATTCAAATAAACTTAGCCGGCTCTCAACTTGTTACAGCGCAGCTGAAAGTTCAGTTACAAAATTTAGATTTGGCAATTGTTCAAGAGACATTTCGTATTGATGAGAAATCACCAAGTTTTCCAATTCATCGTAAACTTATGTACCATACAGACTCAGTGCCTCGAGTTTCAATAACAGCACAAAATCCAAAATTAATGTATTGTTGTGCCACAGCAAACATAACTCTGTCATATATAGAGCTGGAGCAAAAGCGAATTGAAATTATGAACTGTTTTAATTTTCTATTGTGGATCTGTCTGAATTGACGGAATTACTGCGGAGTTTGAGGGTTTCATCCACAACAGTAATAATGAAGTACTTACTTCAGGAGATTTTAACTCACATTGTGAAGTGTGGGCTTCACCATTTGGTGTTTCGCGTGATTTTTTATTAAAAGAATTTATAATTTCTAACAGACTATTTGTGGAAAATGACCTAGCTAGCTTCCCGACATACTGTGTTGCAGTCGGGGATCCATTTGGATAATGTTACCCTTGCAGACTTCAATCAAACATTTTATTTATAAAGGACAGGACAGTTCTGGACTGTGAAACATGCAGTGATCACTGTTATATCACTTTTAAAATAAGCTCACCAAAGTTTCCTCCGAAACTGAGAAGTAAGCATATTTTAAAGAAAATTGATTGGCTCAGTTTCAAGGAAAAGTTTACGAAGTTCTCAATAAGTCCAAGAAAATTATCAGATGTGGTTGATTTAAACGTACCAATACAGAAATGGATAAAGGAAATACGAGAGATCGGTGACGAAGTATCTTATCATAAAAATAATATAGTTACTATGCAACATAAAGTAGTATCCTGGTGAATTCCAGTATTGTCATGCATAAAAAATAAAATAAAATTTGAAAGAAAACATTTTCAAAAGTGTACTTAGGATGAATGCTTACGAGAAAATTGTAAAAAAAAATTATAAACGAAATTTATTTAAGTATAAAAAAGAAATATTACGAGCAAAGAGGAGCTCATAGAGATCATATCTTAATAAATTAATGTCCCGTTTCTCCTTTAGGCTTTATTATGACATTGTAAAGAAGAACACTCAGACTTCCCTTTAACTAATCGCTCAAAAAGCCAGACGGCTTGAAAATTTAAAAAATTGGAAGAGCCTATAAGTATTGTTTTAGAAAAATAATTCTTCAATAGATTCGTTTCGAGAAGACTCAGATTATCTTATACATATTAGACTAAAAGCCAGCGAAACATATGGAACCCCAGAAGATTTTCTCTTTAGAAAGCAAGAAGTAGAATATACTATTAAATCTCTAAATCCAGGAAAGACAAGGGGTATTGATAAATTGGCAAGAGAAATTATTCTTGAAATGTCTTATGTCAATTCGGAACTTACGGTGACACTATTCAATGAACTTTATAAGAGAGGAAAATTTCTAAAATGATGGAAAATAGCGAGATTTGTCCTCTTTTCTCAGCAGGGAAAGGCAGGAGATACACCAGATCCTGTAGAACAAGTTGTCTGTTAAGCAGATGTAGTAAAATTTATGATAAGCTTGTTACTACAAGGTTGTTTCTTATGTTCAATTGATAAACTTAGCCGGTTACAGTGTGAGTTTACTTCAGGAGTCCGCACGGCAGATGCAATTAGAGATGTAATACACATTATTGGAGAAAATAGAAGGAACAAAAAATACACAAATATTATATCTTTAAATATCAAAAGCGCTTTCAATAATATATGTCGGCCTTTTCTCCTCATGTAGCTGAAGAATCTATGTTGCAAATATATATAGGGAATTTACAGATACGTTAAAGGATCGATAGATCCAATATGAAATGAACAATAAAACTCTTAGACCTCAGGAAAAAGGCTGTGTAAAAGGTTCCAGTTTCTAGTGCTCTGTTTTGAAACATAGTTCATGAATTCATATCTAAATCTAAATTATGGTGATGGTGTCCATATACACTCATTGCGATAAAAATTTGCGCACCAAGAAAGAGTTGTCAGAATGAAACGAAATTTTACATATGTAAGTACTACTTTGATATAAGTAAGTGATTAGGAAATCAAAGAAAAAAAAGATAATTTATTGCTGAAAAACGTACACATGAATGGAAGTTTTAGTACTCTGTTGGACCACCTCTAGCGCGAATACACGATACGATATAAGCGGACATTGAGGCATACAAGTTCCGTATGGTGTCCTGAGATATTTCGTTCCACAATTGCTGTAAACGCGCCTCTAGTTCGGCAAATCTCGTAGGCTGTCCAACTTGCAGGCCCAAAAGCTCCCAGATATGCTCGATTTGTGACAAATCTGTTGCTCGAGCAGGCCAGGTAAGGATGTTCATGTGGAGGAAGCAGTCTTGTGAGATCCTTGCTGTATGTGGCCGAGCATTGTCTTGTTGAAAACAGGCTGCTGGGAGCCCTGCCATGAGTAGCAACACATGTGGCTGAAGGATGTCACGGACGCACCGCTGACCTTTCATTGTGCCATGGATCAATATTAGGGGTGACCGTGTATCGTAAGCAAAGGCACCCCATATCATTACACCAACTGTAGGAACTGTGTGTCGCTTTAAAGCGAAGGTAGGATTGAGGCGTTCACCACGTCGCCTCCACCCACAAACACGATTGTCATCACTGCTCAAATTGAATCTAGCTTCGTTGCTGAAGACGAGCTGGTTCCATTCCGTCAAAGTCCAAGCCTGTCGTGCGCGACACCACTCCAAACGGAGTCGTCGGTGGGTGAGGTTTAGTGGTAGCACACGTAATGGGGGCCACGATACCAGATGCCCTTCAGCCAGGCGACTTGCGATGGTTTGAGAAGACACAGGGGCCGAAATGAAGCTGCTGCCTGTGTCTGGATAGTGCCAATGAGGCAGTTGGCTCTACGCGTGTGTGTCGTATGATGTAACGGTCTTCTCGACGACTGGTCTGTCGAGGGAGTCCTGAGCCTGGTCACTGTGCAAATGACGTCTCTTTTGTCCACTGGTTCCAACACCTCCTCACTGTAAAACCAGAACGGCCTACCTGACGAGCTACCCACCGAGCTGACCACCTAGCTTCCATCATCTCAATGATTCTTCCCCTCTCGAGCTCTGACAGCTGCTGATATTGGCTTCGATGGCGGCGTAACGGCACGTCTACCTCAGTGTTTCCTTAGTAAAAGTTTAAGTACACTCAAACAAGGTCTGTTTACTTGTTTTACACTCAAAGAAGAAGGAAGTTCGAAGCCCTCTAGTGGCATTACGCAATGAGCCATCCCGCTGCATTTCTAATGATTTGCATATCTGCTCGACATGTACCTCCATGCCAAATTTCGTTAGGATCCCACAATTATTTCTTAGTGCGCAAACTTTTATGGCAAAGAGTGTACAAGCTTTTGCAGATGGTGTTTTACACTCATAATAATTGGCAGTACGTATGTACAGATTCGAAATATACCTAGAAAAGCTCTAATAAAATTGCAAGTTTGGGCACAAGAATGTGAATTAAAATTCTCTCTGGAGAAATAAAGTTCAGTGTTTATAACAATTAAAAAACAAGATGAATGACAAAACAATAAAACGAAAGGGAGTAATTAAATCTCGGAAAAATCATAGATCAAAACTTAACATGGCTACCACATACGATTACCTAAAAGAAAAGACAAGCAAAATTGTTAATAAACTAATTAGAATGACTCGACTTTCTAAAACGATGATTCAAGAATTATAGTCAGCAACAGTAAAAAAGGCGAGAAAAAGCAAATGATATTCAAAGCATAGCTTTATTAGCAATGAAACTGTAATATTAAACAGTATCTACCTCAAATCTTCAAATCCTAGCAGGAGTAGTTCCAATGGATATAGAGCTGTGTAATGAAACGTGTGCCCAAACACTGAGTAGAGGATGGTGTGAGTTTGAAATTTATGGTTTAAGTCTTAGTAAAGAAGAAACTGAAGCTTCAATTTTGGAAATCGTCCCAACATTCAGTCAAGATTAAAAACTTACAGGTAGGATTTATTTCTTCTTGTGCTGTTGTTATTATTTAACGTTCACTTCGTAACATTAGGCTAAGACCACTGACATTAGCCCAAGTCCACGAAATTCCTCATGGCAAGGAGCGCAGGATGCGCCTGTCGTTGGCAACAGCCATGAGCAACTTGCAGGTGAGAGTGCGATTTGGCTCAGTTCTGTCCCCACTTTTGACGGAGACCTCCCAGGGGGACGGGTCCGAGGGTCTCCCAAACCTCTCCCCTTCCACCAAACCACACGACAGGCCTTTCGGCTCACCGCATATTTAAAGTGGTGCCATGCCGCACCGACACTATTCATTTAGAAACATCTATACCTTCTGCGGGATTCGAAAAAGGGCCCTTTTTCACGGCAGTCAGCGACGCTAACCACAATTTCGGTTGGGTGGCATGTTCTTCTTTTACTAAAGGCTTTGAATTATTTTCGGATTCATCTAAAATGATGGTGGTACCGGTGCAGGATTCTGTTTTTTTTAGGACGATACATTTTAGGACGATTGTCCTTTTCTCTGGATAATAGATATTCAGTCTAAGAGGCTGAAATAATGCCTTTGCTAAAAGCCTTAGAATGGACTGAAAGTAATAGATAAGTGCAACCATTTACTCTGATAGTAAAGAAGTTCTAAAATCAATAGAAAAATTTAATATTTTAAATAAAAATTTTATAGAAATAAAAGAAATCCAATCAAAAACGAGTACGAAACGTCATTGAATCTGTTCACATCAAGGTACCCCTAGAAACGACAAACTGGATGAACTTGCAAAGTTAGGAATTTTTTCAAGTGATTTAATATATTGTGAAATCCCACGAAGTTGATATTAATGGCCAAGAGAAAGGGACTAGAAATTCGTTAAGAGAGGGGGACGGAAGATGACATTGGAAGAACAAATGCTTCCCCAAAATCTTTGAAAATAGACAAAAACCATGGATCAACAATGGAGCATTCACAAAATATATAAATATATTTAATTTGAAAGGATCTAAGGATTCCTGTAGTTGCGGGTATTCAACAGTGGATGCGATATATTTGATTGTAGAATGCCTAAGGATGAAAAATCACAGTTGATTCCACAAAATTATTTGAAGATATGTTGTTTAAATTAGCACAAACGGATCCAGGAAAATCCGTTATTTCCTAACCTATGGAATGTATATATTCAAAAACGCTGAAAGGTATGTAATGTACTGGAAAAGTATTTTTAAGTTTATAAATTATTACGTAATACTATAAATATCTAAACACTGTATAAATGAAAATGTTATTTTAAATCTTTTCACGACTTTATAGTCACTTCAGAGATAGCGATGATTCGGTTTACGTTTGTCCGAGTTTTTGGAATAACATTCCAAATCAAGTTAAACCCTAGAACTCAATCAATTACTAAGCTTCCGGTGATATAATAATATGGGTAAGTAACTGAGCAATACTGTTTATAATTTCTCTACCTATAAGTATGCATCTTTTTTTCTTTAAGCATGCTGAAATTTTATTTGTGCTTACTTTTTTACCAAATTACTAATCTAATAACTTTCATTAATTCATATTAGCTTTAAAATTTTAATTAAAATCTTATAAAATTAATTGTTTTATTGTCTTATTTTATATGTTTCAATGTATTATTAAGAAATTATGAATACTTATAATTTTCCTAATCACTAGAGGAATTTTCTAAAATCATCTCTTAAAATGCAAGAAAATTACCATTCATAAAAATTGATATATTTAATATGGTAGTAAATAGCAGAGGAAATTGAAAAAAAAATAGGAAAATATGAAAGTCATATATAAAAAATGCGTATTTCTACAAAACAACATACTAAATGAAACCTTCATATTTAATCGAGAAGCAAAATGTCTGTCCGCATAGATTCAGTCCAAAACCTCATACCGGAAGGTTTCAGCATTTATAAAAATGCAACTAACGAGATTTTGCAACGAAAATGTTGTGTCAAGAAAAGGCATCAGAAAGCGTTTTGAAATTATTTTATTCCTTTACTCTAATAAATGCTGACTGTAAAAAAATTTAAGAGGATTTTCATTTAATTTTATTCATATACCTACGTCATTAAGAAAATTGCCCAGGATGCTGGAGATTATTTTTCAGAAATACAGCTCAGCACAAATTAGATGTACTTAATATTTGAAACCATTTTACAGATTTTGAGAATTTTTTTCTTTTTAAAATTTTCTTTATAAATTCAAATCATTAATTTGTACATGGAGCCACACATGAAAATTTCTTTTACAGTAATTAAAAGCACATTTCACGTTAAATTAATATCAAATACGATCACAGTTTTCTCACGGAAGTTTTCGAAGCGTGAATGGAATCAGGTTCGATCATTAATCAGGTCTCCATAAAAGAGTAATCAAATATCACAGCACTTAATTGTATTAGAAAAGAGCTATTAAAACTAATAATGGTGTAGCACGACTTTCATTTTCGCAACAACGACATAGCCTTAACCACGCACGCAAAACGACAAAAATCTTGACTTGAGAAAGATTACTCATTATTTTCGAAGTGTTTGACGGATTTCTGGCTTACTGAAGGCGCTTTCATAAAATCACAGTTTGATCAAGTTATCGCGCATTGCAGTTTATTTATAGCGATACATGTTTTCTTTCTCAGTGAATGTATACGAAAAACTAGCATTAACTTGTAGAATAGATACAAAAAATAATCATATCAGCAAACTATTAATCAAATGCTTGTATTGTTGTTGTGATTAATCTCACTTGTCTGGCATCATCAGAACAAACCCACGAAATTCATCGCGGCAAGAAGTAGAAGATTACGCCTATCTTTGGCAAAAGGCCTTGGGCACCAGTTAGGAGACAGTTGGATTTTGCCCAGTTCCATCCCAGTTTTGCGGGACAGCATTTTGGTGGGTGGGTCAGAGGGTCTCCAGCACCTCTTTCTGTACTACCAGTCTCTGGAGAGTATTTTCGGCTCGCCATACATTTTAAGTGCCTCCATGTCGCACAGAAACTATACATTTACAAATATCTATCTCTTCTCCTTGACTCGAACCCGAGCCAAACGGTGCGGTTTCTAAAACGAACTGAAATAGAAGTTCTTCACTTTCATTTTACATGCAATAGAAGTTTTGTACTTGAGTTAATCGAGATACCCATATAAATGAAAATAATTTATTGATAATATCGTTAATCAGCAAGGATAAATTTGTTTCAAGTATTTTAATTCAACAAGTTTCTGTAGAATAATTAAAAACGTTTATCTTATTCAAGCAATACAGCTTAGAAATTTCCAAATTATTCGGCACGTCCCAGAATCTATCAATATTAATTTTAAGTAAGTTCCAGAATCTTCTAATTTTTCAGCTACGCTGTTGTCTGTGTGACTAATCTCACTTGTCTTACTTAATCAGAACAAGACCACGAATTTTATCTTCCCAAGCAGTACAAGAATGAGTCTGTCATTGGCTAGAATCTTGGACCCCGTATACGTGACAGTGCGACTTTGTCCAAGTTCAACCCCAATTTTGAGGAAGATCATCGAAGAGGGGCGGTTCGTGGGTCTCCCAATCCTATTCTCCTAACACCAAACCCCAAGTGAGGACTTTCGGCTCGCCATATAATTAGAGTGTCGTCGTACCGCAAAGACAGTATACATTGATCACATCCATGCCGTCTCTGAGATTCGGACCCGGGTCCTTCGGTACGGTGGTCAGAGTTACTAACCACTATCCCGTTGGGCGAATTTTTCAGTTTAATAATTACAATAGTAACATGTATTTGTTATAATAATCTATAATGCTTACAAACACACACAGACATACATACATACCTACGTACATAAATACATACATATATTATTATTATTGTACTTATATATAATTACTGATAGAAGAAACAAATAGTTATAAAGTGCATTTTTTAATAAATTTAATTTTAAAAATCAATATATGTATGTCTGTGTGATGATCTCTGCAATAATGTGTATTTTGCGGGGGAAGCTTAAACTCAAATCACGCTTGAGTCATCCCCGAGAACGCTGTTTCTTAGGATTAGAACCGGTGCAAAAATCACAAACTGGTTTGCTGACTAAAACATCATTTTTTTAAAGAAACATTTATTTCAGAAATATACTTCTGATTAAAACTGCTACAGCATTAAAGGTTCTAAACAGTCCACAAAATTTCAAGATACGCAGTTTATACTTTAGACAGTGAAGAAGGCGGCGAAGAAAGAGACGCGGATTACTCAGGCAACAGCAAGCAATAATGCGTATTCATGTTGGTCTTATTTACAGTGGGAAAATCATTGTGTTAATTTTGAGCAGTTATTCGACTACAAATGCAATGCAGAGAAAAAAGAGGGAAAGCGTGACGTAACATATGGTTGAGTGACGCAGCAAAGAGTGCCCCTTGAAGTGGGGATGCGTTGAACTAAAATTTACGAATTTGAAGATCTATTGCCAAGTGAATGCTAATAAGTTTAATAATTTTATTTCAGGTTTTATATTATATATATATATATATATATATATATATATTTCTTTTACCTTCTTTTTTAAGAGTAACTGTGTACTGTGGGTCACTTGCTATTACAATTGATATAATACCTCTTGTGGTTTCTAAATAACTTAGCTATATCAATGCAGTATCAATAAGGTGTTACATATGCTCTATTAAGTAAATTATCATCACCAGAATAATTACCTTCAAAAGCAAACAGATACAAAATTAAAATGCTTCAAGTTTATTTTACCTCACCACTTGTTAGTTAGTGTATATAAATTTTATGTAAATAAAATTACCAACCAACGCCGAGCTGGTTTTAACTGAAAGGTTTCCTTTCAAAATGCATATCATTTCATCAAATTGGATCTAATTTGATTAAGGTCTAGAATATTGTTTAGCACGCGACCGACTTTCAAACATGCACTTATCTAAATAGGATATAACTTCAATGTAAAGTATTTTCAGCAAGACGAGCATCAGCTTCGCCAATAGTCTGCTTCCTTCAAATCGACAGAACAGCGGAAAGAAAGCCGAACTCTCACAATGTATTCGCTAGTCTCTAAATTTTGCAGTAAAACTGCTTGCCATTCATACATAAATTCTAGAATGATCAAAGCTCGTGGTGAAATGAAGCAGAAAGGAAAGAATTAAATTAAATAAAATTTCGTTAGTAAAATTTAAACACAAATGCCACACTGTAACTGCGGATCGTAATTAATTTAAAATTTAACCTTGTGGTAGCAACACTAAAAATTTTAATTACCGTGGAATCTCGGATCACTAAAATTCGGACTCACGAACAAATTATCTGAACAAAAAACTCCTCGGACGACAAGCGGTGTCTTAAATGACGAACGCTCAAGTCGACAACATATGACTCACAGAGGTGCTTTGAGGCAATCTGTGACACAAAATTAGCACTCAGGGACTGCAGGAATAATTTTAATATTTTCCATTGCTTTAACTCTCATTAATAAAGCCTAGAAGAAATGATATATAACAGCTTGAGTATGGCCTGGAGAAATTATGAAATTTCGGGAAAACTATGACCACATTGGTATACAGGCAGACATATTCAGCGTTTTGATTTAATTATCTATGCTACTGTGTGTTCGGAGAAATGGCAGATTCGGAAGTTAAGAACGAAGACGTGGAGAAGTTACTAAATGACCTCAAAAATGAGCTAAACTAGAAAGACTAAAGAAACTTTAAAAACTGAAACGTACGATCGAGTCTAGAAGAAATGAATAAATAAACCTTTTATATAAGGAGCATCTCACGCTTATAACTCAATACTTTGCCTAGAATTGTAGAAAGCAATTTTAGCGATTGAAAACTGTGTAATATTAGTTAATATGTCAAAGGTTTAATTGCATAGTTATCGTAATTCATCATTAGTAAAATATTTTCTTCTTTTGTTTTTGCTTA
Source organism: Stegodyphus mimosarum (assembly GCA_000611955.2). Classification (NCBI taxonomy): domain Eukaryota; kingdom Metazoa; phylum Arthropoda; class Arachnida; order Araneae; family Eresidae; genus Stegodyphus; species Stegodyphus mimosarum. The sequence continues at coordinate 56,427 of KK117857.1, read as the reverse complement.
AGCTATAACTAGCTGTTTTGTACTAAATAAATAACGGTACCAGGTTCATTTGCATGAAATTTGTCTTACAAAATAACTTTTGCCTTATGTGCGCCCTTAAAGTTTTTAGTCTTGTTGTTTATGCAAGTCCAGTAAGCTATATTACTACACCGAATTCGACATTGATAAACTTTACAATGGGCAAACTACTTTTCCTTTTATTTCCAGTCATGTCTAAAACGTCCGCATTTATTAAGAAAAGAAATGAAAATAATGGGTAATATTATAACAAAATTACAAATAGAGTGAAACTGAAGATTTCTGCAAGGAGACTAAGATCAGGCACGTTTCCAACGTAACAATATCGAGGTGAACACTAACTTATTTACAAAGAAGCAGCCCAACCCTTCTTAATGATTCATTGTGAATTGTTCGAGGAGAATGTTGTAGGAGGGAAAATTGCGCTGTCCGATTTTCAGCAAACAGGAAGAATTTTGAAGCCTACGGAAAGAGAAATTTCGGAAACAGAACTAATTTCATAAAACGTACACACATAATGTGTTTAAGAGTAGCAGCATATATTTCTATTTCCAATACAATTTCTACTGCCAATGCAGAACCACGGCTCACCCTCTAATTAGCAGATGCTGAGGTCCTGGTTAAAAAGAGGTTTCGCTTAAACTAACTCGTAGTTTACATTGTGCAGCAAGTCAGTTCTAACTAATGTGCTAGCCAGATTGTATATTTAATGGAAAATTAAAAGGCTACATTTTCCATTTTGTTATACAGTACGCATTTTAATGCCAGGAAGCTGGCGATCTAACAACGCATTGCAAACGCACTCATAATTTTACACTAATTAATATCCAAAATAATAATAATAATAAAAAAAACTATTAAATGCTAAATAAAATTTTTCGCTTGCATCGTTGATATTTATCTACCTGATTTATCACACTAAATTAAAATAATATTTAGTATCATTAAATCTGATAAGGATTGAAAAAAAATCAGCAGTATAAGATATAGGGTTATATTTTGTTGAAAGTATGCTATGTTCCTTATAAGGAATTTTCCTCCCTCCTTTTCGTATGGTTCCGTGTTGAAACTGGAGGCAAGCTCGACGTGTATTTGGGAGATCTGCAGTTCGAATCCCGGCGAGGGTATTGTAGATTTTTCATACGCCAATATCGACATAACCTAATAACACTAATTGTTAGAGAATTTTATACGTATGTATTAATATCGTAATGGAATTTTCAAAGTACCTTTCAGTACTAAATATGAAAATTTGCTTTAAATATTTGATTACATAAATATAAAAGTGATTAATTTGTTTTAAGCTAATAACCCATTATCCATATTTAATACAACTGGCTTTCTGTTATCAGTTTGAGTTCACATCTATCACCTGCTCCAGTATCTTTGCATCGGAAGTCTTCTGTCTTCAGGTGCGCTTTCCTGAGTTTTACGACATGGATCATTTCAGTAAGCACTTGATGCTCCCACTTTTATCTCTTAGGAAAGCAAACTCGTAAATATAATGTCAGTTTTTATTTGACTGAAAAAGGCCTCACAAAACATGCTTATCTGTTACTTCTTGAAATAGGAGCCACGCATTTATTGCTATTACTCGGATCTTATTTCAAGAAAAAAGCAAAAAATTTATAGAATGCATTGATTAGTAAAATCCTTGATTCTGCATTTGACTAAATACTTTCTTACTGTTTCATCCACTATATATACATTGCATATTTCCTTGGTTTTAATCATAGAAAGTGGAAGTTTTAAATTTCTTTTTGTTATTCACCATAGAAGCCTAAGAAAGGGAAAGAACTGTGGTCTCTCTTTTCATATTTTGGGTCTGTTTCCTTCTATTTACATATTATATTGTTATACTTTTTAAAAGGCAAGATTTTTTTGTTCTTGCGTTGTATATTCTTTCAATAAAACTATAAGAGTGGATGAATGGATCCAAAATTTCTTTTGCATCACAAGTGACGTCAAAAGTTTTCAAGAGAAATACTTTTTAAGCTAACATGTTGGACGATGAAGGTTGTCTGCTAGCCCGAAGCCTGCCTGCTAGCCTGCAGTTAATGAAAGCTGCCTTCTAACCCCAAGCCAAGGATATAGTTTTAATTCCTAATAAAGTTTGTTTGTATGTATGTGTCTTTCCTCATTTCTGTGGGAATAATATGGTTCTATCCCGTGTGGTGCGTCCTGGGCAACGTTTTTAGTATAAAGTAGCTCTTCTTTTGATCAGGTTTTGAGCAACATAATATGAATCTGTATTTCCTAAGCATTTCAATAGCCAAATTATAGCATAATAAGACTGTCGTTGACAGTGACACCGCCGATTATTATTATTATTTAATTATGAGAAACCGTTTGTTCTTTACCTATCTCTAATTTCACCAGAATGGTAAAATTTTAATAACAGAATGGAAGCAGAAGAGTTTTCTGTAAACCGATTCTAGATAGAAATGAGTTTTGGCGGCTTAGCTCAGCATCAGCCTTAATTGTTTCACTAAATATGGAACTTTGCATGTAGCTATGATGAAAAGGATACGGAGTTACATAAAGCGAGTCGAGTAACTTGCTTGAGGTAACTTCAACAAAAAAAAAATTATTTGTTCTGCGCTGTAGCATCGCAGATTGCAAACGTCTTATCATTGTCAAGGTTTTAGTTCGATAACTATCATACACTGGAAAACCTATTGCAGTATGGGATAAATTTTCTTTGTCGGCATCTATGTTGACGTCACAAAATACGACGCTTGACGATTCATTTTGATAAAATTCCCATAAAAGTGAAGCGACTTCATGCTTGTTCTTTTTTTATCACCAGCAATGATTTTAAGGGTACAAAAGGAAACAAATATCTAACAAATATACTGCAACCTATTGTGCATTCTTGGATTAACACGTATTCGTAAGTGAAATATGTAGTCTTCAGAAATCTGTGTGTCAGATTCAGTTCGTTGTATACCAAAATAGATTAACACGGAAAGACTATTTTGTTGAAAAATAAACATTTTAATTGCGAGAAATTATTCTAAACCTTCGGTGTTTCTGGTTGCATTCATATAATATCAGGGTTTGACGAAAACTTTGATGTCCTTTTATAACTTAGAGTCCTTTAAGTATGTAAATTAATCACATCATTTAAAAAGTAAAATTATTTAGTGTACATAGATTTTATAATTTATTTTATAACCTAAATTACAAACATAGTATTTCTGGGTGTTCTAATGTTGCAGTAAAAACTATTAGATTAATCCGACTAAAGCATTTAAACATTTCTGAGAAATATCAAGTTCTATATACAAATTTGTAATTAAAATCTGTTTTAAAGGAGAAACAACTTCAAAATGCTTAACAGGAGCCCAAGAAGAATTTCATAAACATATCCTTTGCATTCCAAATCTTTTATAAAAGGCAAATCTGCATTTCATTTTTTTCTGCAATTTTCATAGGTCGTAATGGGGTTGATAATTATTTTACAGATGTTATTACAATAATTCAACTATTCTGAATGTTACACTAAAGGATCCTATTTGGTCACCTAATCTTAGAAATAAACTTAATTACATTGAAGTATCTGACTAACAGAAATTGCTTTAACTAAATAACATAATTCAAACGGAAGCAAAATATCATAAGCCGCTAAGTATAACGCAGCCTTTATGTAGGCAATTAAGGAAGATATATAAACAAAGAAAGCGTCTAAATCCACAATCATTCGCGGGCTTCCAGAGTCAGGGAAGCCGGCGAAGTAATGAGTTTACTAAACGGTTATCTCGAAGAAAGAACTTCTAGTACATATTGAATGGGAAAAGGGAGAAGAAAGATTCCAATGATACGCTTCAGTTCGTTAGCATCATCCATCGTTTCCAAAATCTTTAACTACCTGACTTAATGCTCATTATATGTATAATCCATGATCCTTTGATAGAATGATTAGCTAAAAGATTGGCCTGGCTTATTCTTGAGTAAAATCCAAAATTTCCAGTCTGGAAATTAGGAGCTAATGACTGCTAGTGAATGAGGCGCATGCTTATCGCACCAGGAATGATAGTCATCACTGAATCTACCGTCATTTGGGGAAGCAAGGGGAAAAAACCACTTAATGATGTCTTTTTGGCACGGTTACAATCCGGCTACGGAGAAGTGTGTGAATATTTTAACATCATATAGCATCGCTTCGAAACATTTATCTCTACATTCGGAAATTGTAGATATTAATAAAGATATCTAACACGTTTATCTTTTATTTAAATTTGCAAATAAAGTAATCTCTTTCGTTTAATCTGAGTAATTTAAATCATAAAAAAATTAGATTCCATAGTTTTTCAGTTAATTGCAAATTCTTATTGGGATTGAAAACTTACAATTGAACTGAAATTATGACTGTTCCATATGTAACATTCGTTAAAATATGCACATTTCCGTAATTGGAAGCAGGATATTTAAATTTAATCATGAACTATTATCTCATTACAGATGAATAGCAACCACAAAATATTTAAATACATAATGTCTCTGAATATTAAAAATCGCACTTGTAAACGTCCGCCGTTGATTGAAGATTTACATCGCCATGTAAATATTAAGGATGTCAGAAAGCTTTTATAACCCGTATTACTACAGTTATCAAGGAGGGTAAAATGCTTAATATTAAGAAACCTCAGTCTTTTGTTTCAACGGAAATGTTACTTAAATAGCAACTATTTAAGTACTAGAAGATAAAAAAAGTCATTTTTTTCATTAGTTTGAATGATTAAATAATTAAATTAATTGAAAGTAATTAAGTGTTTTATAAATCTTGACGTTAGCATTGATAAATCTTTCTTTTATTTGAAATGTTATTTGACTAATATTAAAACAAAATATTTGAAGATTTGAGGTTCTTTCTTTAAATGGTTAAAAATATAAATTAATTGAAAAGTAATAAAGTGGCTTATGATTGTTAATATTGATAAATAACACTTTCAACTGGTACGTTACTTAAATAGAAAGCAATAAAGCAAAATACTATTACAAGTTTCGGGGAAAATTTTTTCTTTTTGTGCATCTTTAAGAATTTAAATTAATTAACATGTAATAAAGAATTTTACAAATTCTAAAGTTAAAATTGAATAAATATATAAAACGATACAACAGGGAGGCTTCCTGTGGAAACAATTTGTATTTTCTCACCATCTGTTACAAGGTATCTTCTTCCTACTTTCCGCATGCCTTCATGGTGTAATTTGAAGCATACTCGACGCGTTTTCGAAGGGTCTAATTGTCGAGTCCCGGTGAGGGTACTGTACATGTTTCACGTGCCGCACGAACTCAAAGTTGGTGACAATAATTCGTCAGCGACAGGATTTGGCTATTAGGTTCCCTAATCCCCAGTCGCCTTTTAACAGGGGGAAGTAGACAAGTTATTTTCTCTTTCCTTTCTCATTTGTGGCTTTGTGATGTAAGGAAGCATACGCGACGCGTCCCGGCAAGGGCACTGCACATGTTGAACGTCTCCTGCTTTAAGAAAACGTAGACTCCACGCTGTAAGAGACTAGACAAAATAAAATTCATCTTAAGAAGTGCATTTTATCACCAGACACAAAGAAATTAACTTGATTCGAAACTGCGATAACGAAAAAAATTAGTTTCTAAAAGAGGTAAACGATTTACAAAATTTCTGAATGTATTACCGTATCCAATGGTTAAATTTTTTTTAAAAATGCATAAAACAATTACCACATTTTCTGTGTCGAAACAAGGATTGTAATGAAAACAATATGTTAAAATTTCACTAATATGCTTAATGTCTATACTCAGCAACCGAATGGCTCATAAACCTGTCATCAAATATATAAAATTTGTATAGTTATGAAGTAAATTATTTATGATTTTTCTACTCTTTTGAAATCTTAATTGAATAGAATAAGTCATCCATGTTAAAAATACGTATCATTATATCAAATATGCATTTTCCTGCAAAAGTCAACGATGTATGTAATGGTTGAATACATATTTCCTGATCAATCTCAATTTGATACTACCTACTAATATAAAAGGATACACGAAAATTAAAAATAATTAATATCATGTTCTTTAAATAAAATTTTCGCAAACAGGAATAAGTTTAAATCACTTAATTAGAGAAATCTTCTCTAAGAGATAGTACTTGATGGCAAATAATATGATTCAAAAGAAATTATAATTACCTACTCCGATAGGAACGAACTGAATATTTTCCGCATGAAATGGGATAGAAACTAAAAGCCGGGAAACATAGTTTGATCTATCCGATTCTCCCTTTCCCTTCCCTTACACACATAAAGAAAACAGCAGCTGTTACTTCGTGTGGAAATGCAGCAATCAAACGAAGTAGAAAATGTGATCTTTAGGAAGATATGAAGACTAGTTGGCCAGAAATAAACAAAAATATTCACGCTATGGCCACTGGCCATCTGCTTCAAAATCGTTTCATTCGCATATTGCAGTATAAAAATTTAAACACCAAACACGATTTCGTTTAGATTCCTGGAAATGAATGCTGATTGTTTACGAACAGTTTAGTTTAATGGTGTCATAAAACGTATCTAGGAGATGAACAAAACTTTGCATTTGCATTTTAGTATTATCTATAATGAGCCTGCAAGCAGTTGCATCAGGTAACTTTTGAATTCTATTCAGAATTGCAAATGCTTATAGGCTACAAATAAAAACGTTAAGCTGCAAAATTCAAGATATATTTTATAAGCCTTCCGGAGTCTCAAATCTCTAAATATTGGTTAATATTAACAGCAGTTCTAAGCAAAATATAATTAATGGCTTATAATCAAAATGGCGAAAAACAATTGGCAAATGAGGCATAACAAAATAATATTTAGTTTTAAATTCATATTTATATCGTGTGAACTATATGAGATATACTCATGGGTATTATTGAAACTAAAGTAAGTTAGAGAAAACAGCTGATATCTGAAATTAGTGATGACATTTTGAGAACATATTGAAATTCTGGAAAAGAGAATTATTAACATAAATTAAAATCTTATATTTTCAGGATAAACATCACAAATATCATTTTATCTTAAAATAACCTGTAACACGTCTGATAAAATAACGATTAGTGCATAGATGATTGAAAGTAATAATGGCAATAACTAATTAAGCAGTAAAGTAACTATTTTGTCACAAAGAGATTACAAACTGTTTTTGAGGTAGGAAAGTTAGCAGAGTTGTAAAGAATTATTGCGTTTCTCTAATAGCGCAAGTGGCAGCACATAGAGTTAGTACTAGACGATTAGAGCTATGAATCCGGACGAGGGAATAGTTCAAATTTCGTCTTTTCTGCTCCGAAAATAAAAACACCTGATGTTTTTACATAACCAGTCAATGACAATCTCTTCAGCTTTGACTCTGGCGCATTCTAAACAATAGAACAATATTTTCGTGTTATATTAACTGTTTATTTGAATGCATAGCTTTCGCCAATGGCACAGGAACAGTTCCACTATAAAAATAATGCCACACAGGTCAACCCTAAATAAAAACCTGTGACATTTATTGGAATAATGTGGTTCGGAAAACCTAATTTTGGCAGGTAGCGAAAACTTTTGTAGTGTTTACAGTGTGCTTACATTTTCTAGTGTTTGTAATGTACTTACATTTTGTAGTCTTTATAACGTATTTAGCACACATATGCGTAATTACATACGTACCTTTATATGATATATAAAAGTCACTAATTTGTTTAAGAAAGGGTAACGTTTTTAACGCAGAAATACACATAATTACAGGTTCCATTTAAAGAATTTTACTACGAATTATTTTTATTAAAATTTAAGGATAATGTCCATTCTCGGGCTACGAATTCTGAATATATATCTTTGCTTTTGATTACATCACTGATATCACTGCCGTAACCAGTATTATGGTAAAATGTTAAAAACATAATTATTTCTTACCTAGAATAAAGCAAAGTATTAGATTTTGAAAATCCATGCAGGATAGAGTAACAGTTAATATTGGCTTCATTGTAAACGAGCCTTAGTTTTAAGTTTCGGATAGAAAATTAAAGAATAACGTTTTTGAAATGAAAGGTCATCTAGATCTGCGGATTTGACAACCTGGAAATTTTTAATGGAAATGAGTGAATTCAGGAATACAAAAATGTCTCGTCTTCACTAGGAATGCTAAAAGTTTCATCCGAGATCACGTGTCCATTGATCCCATCAGAAATGTTGCTTCATGTTGGTCATACCGTTTTAAACTTCTCTTCTGGCAATGTTCGATTATGATTGCCACAACGTTCAGATTTTATGGAGGCATTTTACGTTCTCTTGACCAAAGTGTAATGAATATAATAAAAATTTAAAATGTTTTTTTAGTGTTCTAGAGCCTAGACGTTCAGCTATTACTAATTTCTTCTAAGCAGTACATAATTACATATCTGTAACTATGAAAACAATGATGTAATGCCGAAAGCAATTTCTTAAATGTAAAAATGTTCGTCGATCTGCGTAACAAAGATCGTGTAGAATTTGATCATCCCATATAATGCAGCGTTGCCAAACATATTCGCTGCAAGATTACAAACACAAAAATTCCTTGTAATATTTACAGTTTCTGTCGTTTAAATACAAAAGTTTAAATGGTGATTCATTTTTGTAATTAAAAAAAGTATATAAAAATTAGAAACAAAAATAAATGTATTTACTATTGTTGCAAGTATTATGAATTTTAAATGTCATGCCTAGTTTTCATATAATATTTTCACTGTACAACTTCCTTAATTACAAATTTTGTAGTTAGACCTTAACGCTATTCTAGTAACGCAGAAAATTAAGTGTATCGTTCTGGTTAATGATAATTTTCCAGCTATAACGGCTTCGTACAAAAGAAATTTAGGCGCTTTTTATTTTTTACTTCCTCAACTTTCAAAATAATAAAATTTCCCAGTTTGGAAGATAGTATGTTCTTGATTCAAATACACTTGTTTCAAAATGCACAGTCGCTAAGAGAGGTTTTGAAGTAATGCATGTGCTGTTTCTATGAAAAGAATTTAATGCCCTTAAGTTTGCTATGATTTAATAAATGTCTTTAACTAGTGAAACGTTATACAGAATCATTAAATCACTCTAAAACCTTCCTACGTGTAGTGCGAATATATATTGGCTAAGAGAAATAGAAGGTCACCTCTTGAATAAATTCATTGTGACAATGAGAATTATGAGCACTTAAATATTTTTAAAGAGAGACACTACTTGCAATAAACCTTAACGCATTAGATGAGTAAAGCTTAAATTGTTCAATAATTAGTAGATTTAATTAGAATTTTAATTAAGTCATCTCACTTTAAAATATGCCATCTTCACTGAAAGTGCAACGAGGATCTTATTAGCTTCATTAAAATAAATTCCCAAGTGTTTCTGAAAGTGCTTGAATCTCTAGCTCACAGCAATTATCGCAATTCATAATAACCCATCTGAGTATACTTCAGAGGTCATTATCGCCGTAGTATTCAATTAAAATACTTCATGAATATAAGTTTTCTGATTTCTAGATAAAATATTCGTGTTCGCACGTGAAAGAGGCGAGCGCTGCATAACAATCATTAATCACAGTTTGGAAATGCACTTGACATGGTCACTCAATCTGCATCAAATTTGGCATCAAAGCCGATATTTACGTGGTCGTTTCTCTTTGAGGTTCTCTAGAAAGATACCCAGTTTGGGAGAGCGCTAATGGAATTTGAGACTTATGACATCTCCATTCAATTTCAAATGTTTTGAATTGTTAATAAGACAATGAAATGGATTTGATGCAGTAAGCATTCGTAGTTTGTAGGATATCAGAGAGAGTGAGCTTATGATGTCTATGAGAATATTATACATAATTTGGATATTCTGTGTTATCTAATCTGACATGAATTATATTGTAATAAAACATGTTCTGAGATAACATTTCTGTCACACATTTAATGTAAATGCTAATAGAAATTTATGTGAAGTAATGCACTTTTATATGGCTAGTTTTCCTTAGTTTTATATTTTGGGTGCCCACATGCCCCCATCTGGAATCTCATGCTGTAAGTGGCAGCAGGTCCACCTGGAAAGTAGAAAATTAGTGTTTCGAATCCCGGCTGGGCGATAATGTTTCACGACATGGATTTGGTCGACTGGGTCTTACTTCATCAAAATATGTGAGTAAATTCAGTATTCATAAAAAAAGTGCATTCCAAACTAGATTGAAACAAAAAATACTAAATAGCAAATTGAAACCAATTACAAAATTTATTAAAATTGAAGGATAATGCTTATATAAACATACTTAAATGCAAAATGTAAAATGCTTATTTATAACATAATAATAATAACAAAAATGTAATGAGGTAGCATCCAAAAGGGGGGAATATATGTATTATAGTGTTGGGTAAATCTGAAATACATTTACCATATTAGATGTTAATTTAGTTAGACAGTAAATTAATTAAATAATAAACTACTTATAATTAAATTTGAGTACGAATTGGTTTTTAGAACGTATATTAGTAGACATAGTATCAATTTTGATACATCTGCGACACAATACTGGTTAGTAAGTCTTAAAGAATTAAATTTAAGTGCACACTAAAGCTCAGAGAAAAATATTGGTAAAAATTAAACCATAGGAACCAAGACTGAATAACTGAATTAAAAAACCGAAATGAAATAATTAAACATAGATAATAAAATTTAATTGTGAGTAAGTGCTCAGAACAATGCAAGTTAGGATATTAAAAAAATGTTAAACATTATTGAAGCAGATAAGTATTGTAAAGAAGGACTTAAATAAGTTGCGTAACTATAGAAAAAATGGTTGGAGGCATGGTGTAGAAGGAAATTACTAGAGTAATCATTCTAGGTTGTCAACAACGCTGTTAGCAAGGATAGTACAATCTCCAGTAAGGCTGAACGTATATTTATTCTTGCTTGCGTTCTTGACCTATGCCTGCCAGGTAGTCAAAACGGGTCTATTAAAATGATTAATGGCTTTTACGGGCAGTCATATATATTGCGATCTGGATCACTCGTGCTGCCACAAATGCACTGGACGAAGGACAAACTTAAGCAAATAGAAGATATCTTGATCGTGCTATGAAAAACATGGGGTGAAATGCGAACAGCTGATATTTAAATTATACTGAATTTTGTCCAAGGTGCTAGATTTCCACTAACGTTCATTAGTTCACTACTGGAAATGATTTTCCGAGATGTGGCCAGAAGGGGCGCGTATATGCTACTCACGTAAGATTCGTTAGCTATGCTCTTCGTAATCACATCTCCTGCTTCATTTCGTGTAAACAAAGTATGGGCTGGAAACCATTGACATTGGGTCTCAGACTTACAGGTATCGCAAAGAAATCAATTATTTCTGTATTGCCTTCCCTACAGGATGTCTACTGAACCAGCCTTTGATGGCCTGCAAGACTGACATTGAATCTACAATATATTAATTTGGATCTACTATTTCAAAAATAAAGTTCAGATCCGTTTTCAGAACTGTAAGTTCTAAAAGTAATACTAATTTATTGGGATGAATCTTTTTGACCTATGTATGGACTTGCAAACTAGATACTAGCGAACTGGATCCATTGGTTAGACAGTAATACACTGGAAAGCAAATGAGGGATTACAACGTGCTATTATATTTAGCCGCCTTGATAAGTACAGCTGTTAGAAAAGCATATATCCTGTTGAGTGATATGATAGTAGAGAAAGAGGAGTGGAAGACCTTCCGACGGTCCCCTGGGACGTTGTGCATCCACATTGGGGAGCAGCGCGGCTATTAATGCGGTGGGACTATAATACCAATGGTGAAATTCTTGTGTCCCATCTACTTGTACCTATACCTTCTACTATTCTGAAGTCAGATAATGCCAGATGGCTATTTTATGAACTCTGTCGCTTTTGTAGTCTGAAGTTTGAAGATCTTATTCCAAATAGTTACATTTTCTTTCAATATGACCGCCTTCACTCAATGGCACTATGGCTCTGGAAGAATAAATGCAGTGGCGAAAGTTTGATCAATACTTTTCATGTATTTGTTGTGGGATTTCTGAAACATGTAAGGTTTGTCCTAATTTTATAACAGTTATTTTAAGTTTATGCACCTTTTCTATCTCTTCTGCAGCTTACAATTTCCTGCCAGAATCTATTTTCAGAAACGCGTTTAATGCAAATGAGTAATATTTGTAATATATGAGTATTTTTTAAGTAAATGTTTCACCGACTCTGAGTTTCTGACTAGCGCGCGTTGCCTTTTGGCTACGTCTCAATCTAAGCTATTACAACGCTCGGCCGAACTTTAGGCCCCTGATAGCTTCGCCTACTTAATTGAGATTTAGAAGACAACTGCTTAGAATCCTGATAACTTCGGCTATTTCGTTTATTTAAGCATTAGTTAAGTTTTAATGCTTATTAATTTGAATTCAGGCCCAAGCGGAGACATCGCTGTACGCTCTGAGATAGGAGCAGACTGTGTTGATCCTTATTTTGACAAGTAAAGGGTAATTAACCCGTCTTGCCTCTCTGTTCATGCACTCAAGCGATTATTCGCTTATCTGTGTACAAAGTTCCTCACACTGAACTGAGAAATAAAAGGGTGGAACACCACAAACTCTACAAATTTGATTTCTAGAAATAATGTTATGAAATTATGAGCTTACGTTCACTGGATCAATGGACAATCTTGCTTAGCTATGTATGATTTTCTTTTCATATTTAATCGTTGGAAGAATATTCTACTACTGCTTACTTTAATGAACAATCTTATTTACGTGCATTTAAAACCATTTAGGTCATAAATGTATGATGTATATAAATGTATGGTATAGCATCTCTTAAAAATTTCAGCAATTGGGCTTAACTTAAAAATAGCTAAATTAAGTACTTATCGTAATGCAGAAATTTCCTCAAAAAGCTAATTATATCTTTTAAAAATTTAAGCACTTTGTCGAGTCATTAGGTTACATTGACATAGGAGCAAGAAAAATGTGCAATGCCCTCACCGGGATTCGAACTCCGAACATCCGGCATACGCGTCGAGCGTGCTTCTAGCTACACCACGTAGTCATGCCGAACGGAGGAGAAAATACCTTATATATTCCCCCTTTTAAAGGGCGGCTGGGCACGAGGGGACCCAATAGCCAATTCTTGTTGGTGACTAATTACACTCCGCCACCATTAGTTCAGGTGCTACTGCAGAGTCGTTAGGCTATATCGATGTAGGGCCCAAGAAATGCGCAATGCCGCCAGAATTCGAACTCCGGACCTCCCGCATGCGTGTTGAGCGTGCTTCCAGTTACACCTCGAAGGAATGAGGAAAGGATGAAGAAAATAGCTTATAAATAATAGATCCCTATTTAAAATTAATATTAAAATTTTAGAGAATTGCTTTGCATAGCAGTTTTGGTCATGCCATCAAATTTATGTCTGTCAAATTTCTTCAAAATTATATCGAAAACTTTTACTGCTTTTTTTCCATTGGTCAGAAACTAAAAAAATGGTGGATATGGAAAAAGTAAAAAACAGAAGTGTTTCACATCATAACAATGCTATAAAAAAGGAGAAATTTTAATCAGCTTCTTACTTTATTAATGAAAAATGTGTTTCGTGAGGCTTTGAGAACCTATGCTCCTATGCAGAAAGAACTTGTACTAGATACAGGAAATCAGTATTCGTTTTCATTTAGAAACAATATCAATATACGGCTGAATTTTCATTTGTGTTTAGAAATTGGTTATTTACATCTTATATGTAGCCAATACTTTTAATTGTACGTGGTTAATTTTATTGCTCATATGCTTGGAATTAGACTCAGGGATTATCCATAGTATTTTCTTTATGACTATGAACGGCTCATGAGCAGACAACATTTAAAACGTTCTCCTTACGTAACTGTATAATTCTGTACCCCAGACGTAGTAGGAAGTAAGGCAGCTAATGTTGTAATGGAGAAAATTAATAAACAGCGTAATTCATGCCACTAAAGTACAATTAACCATTATTTTAGCTATTTTCTTCTATATTTATATATAATCACTTCTGCGCGGAAGAACAGGACCGAAATTTATTTGAGAAGAATTACGAGAGCTATTAGACACTATCAAGACCAAATCGTATCCTGAAAATAACTTAAATTGAGCACAAATATATCTTTGATTATGAAAATATATATATATATATATTAGCATTTATCAAATTACAGTTTACAAAAATTGCATCTTGCTCAGTAGATTTGCACATATACGCCAAATTCATGTTTGCATATTTGCACTCAATAAAGAAAGCGTTTCAGTTTTAATATCAGCAATAGAATGAAATAATTTAATCTGAACTCACACTATATTATGGCGGAGTGATAAAGGTTCTCAAAAAATGCGAAAACAAAGAAGACACTTTTAATAGCAATTTTCTGTGTCTGCTATAGCCTTACTTTATGTCTAACTGCCATACGAATGAAACTTTCTAACCCATAATAAAAATTAATGATGATAATTTTAACTTTCTACGAGTAGACGTAAATGCAGCGATGCGCAGTGAAAACCATCTATTCCATTTCGAAAATTACCGCGACCCTACAACTTTCACATGTTTTGATATATATAAGTTCCTAAGAATTAAGCGCTGCTAAACGCTACCCAACGTTACCCTGATCAATAGTCCTTCCCCATGTGCTAAGTTTGAAGGCGTCTAATGCATCTCCTGGGATGGTTCTACCATTCGACCATACGATGTAAGATCAATAGCTCATTGTTGCTTAATAATAAACGTAAAGTAGTATATATAGCCACGGGAGAACAGTAGTAATCTGGCACATTAGGAAGAAAAGGTCAACTTCGGTACCTTGTTATCACTTCAAATAATTCGACGTAAATGTAGAAACAAGGGCATGTATAATTAGTTTATTTACAAATGTAGTCCACACTTTGCTTTAGGGAATTCCATGACACGATAATTTCTGGAAAAGGGAAACCGTACATCTCTCTTTACTGCTTTCAAGAGCAAACCTGATGGGAATATTTTAATTTATTTCCGAATTAGAATTGAAATGTCTGAGTGAGATGTAATATTTTTGAATTGCTCCATCCTTTATAGGAAAAAAAAAGCTATTTTTCTAGAAATATTTATTTAGACGGTAATGCGTTGAAAGTGATAAAGAATAGTCTAGACTAATACTAGGAGACGTTTTCTTTGAAGTAGAGAAATTATTTTCTTCAGTTTTCAAGAAATGCGTTTCGCTTCCTGACAGTTAGATTTTTATATTAAATTCGTGAAAGTAGTATCATTAAAGACACATTTTTTTCGAATAAAAGATAATTAATATTTTTTCCGCTATATTAAAGCAAAAAAGAATTTTAGTTGAAGTTTTCGGCATGCAATAATTTGATGAGGCATAACATCATATAAAGAAATTGATAGTACTTGCATTTAACAGCCATTTTCTTCTATTTTAGAGTTATAAGGTTAGTTACAATAGCTCTTTTATTTAAAATGAAGAAACCTCTAATTCGATGAGAAATTCATTACCACATTTAGCATAATAATTTAATGTAAATACTGGGCAATATTTATATAATAAAATCATGAACGTATTAAGGAATTGAAATTAAATGTGAAATACGATAATATAACTTTATTACACTGCAAACTTAAACTCGATTAATTTCGCGACACTAAATCTTTAAGAACTTGTTTACCTTTAAAATTGCTCCTCTTTAAGTTATTTTAAGTTACCAGATAGAAGTGAAACACGTGATTAATTTCAAGAAATTTACAAAGCGTGAAATTCATTTCATTTTTGATTTTGTGACAAGTTCCTTGCATTCATAATTATACTAAAAACGAAAATAGCTCACTGTTTTCCTTTTATAATAATTTTGACCATATATTTGTCCTATTCTTCTGGTTGATGGCGGATCACCACTTTTTTAAACATGTTACCAACTTAATGCAAGCAAAAATATTGGTTCATTGTAGAACTATGTTCTCATTTGGCACTCAGATAAAATTTTATTGTGATTAGTGACCATTATCTTTTCACTATTGGCAAGGAAGAACCGATTCATAAACTTGTGAAAGAACTTGTGCTGCACGCGCAGTTGACGATGCAGATGGTTCAAGGTGTAAAACGTCTGTTATATTTAGAGAGGGAATTTTTTTTTTTTTGAAGATGCATTTCGCATTGGACGATCTGTTACCACAGACATGGATAAAGCTGTGTAGGCGACTGTCTTCCGACAGTGCTCGAAACTGATGAGACATTAATATAAGAGCCACTATATGGGTGATTTCGAAAGATTTGAGAAAGTAATTTTTTATGAAAGACGATAATTTAGTGTACATCAGTTGAGAGATAATAATTTAGTAGACCATTTCTGCTTGTTATTCTTTAATTAAGCCCAACGAAAACGAGTTTTTTCTTAAATAGCTCATGAAAAAGAGGAAAGATTTATTCTAGAAAGCAAAAATAATCAAAAATACTTATGGTCAAAGCAAGATGGATCAGAGCAGATAATTGCTAGCTCTAATCTGTGACCAAAGATGGGAATGGAAGATTTGGTTTGGTTTATTTGATTATAGCAAAGCACGCGAGGGCTATCTGCCTAACGGAAAGAATGCCTTCGTGGAGGGCTTTTGTAAAGGGAACTTGCTCGTATTCATACTAAATCGGGGAAAACCACGAAAACGCTTATGAACCAAGCCCGTTCGCCTGAAAGCAAACCCAAGTCGAACTATTCAGTGTTCTGAGACTTTACCACTCGGCCGCTGCTGAGTAAGGGACTGCAAGGAGAGTTTGTATTAGGAACTCATAGCCACTTGATCAGTTTTTAATGCTATAAAGTTATGAGATTCAAGGAGTCGCAGATTATCTGGATACCGTTCTTTGCTATCAAGTTCAAATAATTTTATAAGATATAGCATTTAACTACCTGGAGAGAAAAGATCATTTTGAAAGTTTCTGACATATAATCGATAAAACCTACTTCTAAATTTAGAAATAAACGATTCAAAAACATTTAAAATTGAATGACTATACTTTCAATTAAATAATTTATTTTATTATAGACAGAAGAAAAAATGTAGCGACACACCAAGCATAAACAATTTTAAGTTAATTATTGTATGTTAATTAGCTTACACATTTTTGTCAAATTGTTGTATATGTCGTAATATATATCAAAGAAACAAGAAAAAAGTCAGAAGCTTAAATTATATATTTTTCTGCAAATATTATAGATTAATGAAACATTATTTGTTAAAATATAAAAAAATGCTTAAATTGTAAAGAAAAAAAATATCCATACACTTAAAATGTCGATTTTCTCGTATGCAAACTTTTTACTACCATAACAACAACTAGTTACGTAAGTCATAGCTTAATTCTGCTTCTTTTACAAGGAAATTATGCTTTAAATCAATTTTTTTATTCGTTTTAAGTGTGAAATAGAGCAATAAACAAGTGAAACGCAGTTAATTTCAATCTCATTATAAAATTATTCAAAAAGGAAAACTTTCTACGTGGTATAGGAGGCTTAGTAAGTATTCTGAATCAAAACTTCCGGAATCTTCCAAAAAAGACGTACTTTATAAAACAATTGAAAAGCTGATAAAAAGAAACTGAATATCACGATGGAGTAGCTAGATGAAACCTTTTCACAAGTAAAGCTAACAGAGAGAAGAGATTAGAATTTTCAAAATAATTAATTAAGCAGCTTAAAGAACTTTGACATCATGCATTTGTTTAGATGAATATAAATTAAATATTCGGTAATCACATGGATGCAAATTAGTGTGGAGGAAAGCTAGTGAAGCTATGTAGAGGGAAAATATACAAGCAGCAGTAATACATATTGATGGAAATATAATGTTTTTGTGGTATATAGCAGAAAATTGTGTAATTAACTTGCACATACGTGTTTCAAAAGAAGAGCTCAATCGAGAATTCAGTTTTTAATATGCCGTCCAAACAGGATAAAGGATAGCGAAGCTGATGCCATACCGAAGAGCCGGTGCTCAAATTCCGTAGAAGGCATGGATGTTCGAAAATGCATAGTATCTGCGTGGCACTCTAAATATGAAACGAGCCGATAGTTCTCTCAAGGGGTGGTCCGTACTGTGGTATGCGCATAGGGGAAAATCCACACTTGTGATTGGACATACTTTATGACGACATTATTCTCTCTTGGCGTAATGACGTTTAGGCGGCACTCTTTTGTTTTTCTTTTCGTTGAATGACGGGCATGAGTGATACGGCAGCGTGAAAATTATCGTTTTTTTCTTTAAACAATAATGCCAGAAGAAAAAAATTACATGCAGCATTCTCCAGATGGCTTCCTTTTTATGAAATAATAAAGTTATAAAATCATTCCAAAATGCTATAAATATCAGAAGCAGTCTTAAACGCTTAGATTATATAAATAGCTGAGTTCATGAATTTAGTGAAAAGCCGAAACACATTAGATTATCGCCGATTTCGACCCAACAGTAAAGGCATTGCCTGCTTGTAAGTACGAGTATATTATTATTGCAATTTTGCTGCATTTTATTCCTTTCATATTGCAGAAAATATTTTCTTTGCAATTGTATATATTATTTTCATGTTAATATCCATGTTTTTCATATTTTTAACATTCTGTTGCCTTAAAAAAGTGCATTCAGTATTATCACTGAATTTAATACACGTGTATAAGAAACAAAATTTCTTTCTCTGATAAACACTATTTTTATTTAAAAGGTACAAAGTTGTTATACATTATAAAATGGACAATATTCACAAAGGAATATTATTCGATTTAAACATACTTATTTCTATTCAATGTTTTTGTTATTCGCGAAAACTGACTTGTCTCCTGCTTTCGGAGATTGCATGCAGAGAATGGATATATAATGTCCATGAAATACTGAATTAATAATGGCAACACCTTTAATATGAACGGTTTTAAATTAAGAATATATTTATTAAATATCTCTGCATCTAATATTCATACACATTTGCGGAGTTACGCACTCATTAATAGCAATAATGTTTTCGGTACTGCTTATCAAAGTATAAACAAATGGTGTGGAGGTATACTCTCGACCCCAAAGTGGAGGCCATGCTCAACGTAAAAGAAATGATGTCATCCGAAGCCATATCCAATCACGAGGATCGATTTTCTCAATGCTCGTGGCGCGGTACGGAATGCTTATATGCCCCCGGGTGCTCTCCATCAGATAAGGGGGCAGAACTGAGCAAAGTCGTACTGTCACCTGTATGGTGACCAAGGCTCAGCCAATGACAGGTGCAATCTAGCCTTCTTTCCACGATGAATTTCGTGGCCTTCCTCTGATATCAGACAAGCAAGATAATTCACAACGACAGTTTTTAATGTCACATTAAGTGTAACATATTTGTCAGTTTAAAGCAATTTTTTCTTCGAAATTCAATAGATTATGTCTTATTATCACATATGACTCATCATTATATCCCATGTAAATAAAATTGCGACTTCCCATGCAAATAAAGTGTTTAGTATAATATTCTATGCATGCACTTTAACAATTTAGTTAATAACGTGAATGCTCATCTAGTTTCATTTTCACGAAATAATATGCCCAACAGTCTTTAAAGGCTGTATATACAACAAAAAATGTTAAATGATTAAGTTTAAATGCGTTCTCGGTTTTTAGAATTCAAAAAGCAAAATCAATTAATATATAACAAAAGAAATGAACTTATTTGGTAAACTTACCTCTATGGACAATTCTATGAAGTTGGCTTGTTATAATTCTGAGCTCTGGGTTAGATAAGTCCCCTGTCTAAAAGATTAACAAGAAATTAATTCTAAATCAGAAAATCTCCTAAATATTTCAACCATAAGTTTTATTAAGCACTTTGAGAACATATACGACAATTATTTCTGGTATATTATAGAATTCTAATCACATGCGAGGTTAGTTTACTTAAGAATATTAAAATATGTTTTAATCTAGTAATTGTTAATTTAATTTTTAGATATTCATGTGTCTTAAATTTAAATTTTATTTTTGCCAATAATTGGTGTGTTACGACTATAAGAATGCTTTGACAAAATGTTTTTCAGAACGCATTGCTTCGAAAAGGAAAAGGACCTGCAATGCTTGAATTTCTGCAAATCGATAGCGATTTCGGCCAGTCTCAGACTGAATTTTAACCTAATTTTAGTTTATCTCTGGTTTATTCCTCTTTCTCACCGAACAGCTTCGTTTTAAAGACAAGATTAGCATTCCTTTTAAAACCAAAATAAATTATCCTTATATTTCACATAAAAAATGCAGAAGTTTACAAAATGCTTTTACAAAATGCTAAAACCTAAACAATAGTTTGACATCTCAGAAATTCAAAGAAAACACAAAAAAATTTCGAAATGCTTGTTGTTTATTATGTGTGATAATTTGTACTGTCTATTTGGCAATTATTCAACTCGCGCGCAATATTACGCTAATGAATTTGGGGCAAAGAATTTGTGACTCGCGTATTCGACATGCTTCAAATTAATCAAACACTCGAAATGTGGAACATATAACTGTAAGAGAAACATGTCGAGAAAAATTTTTTAAATTAGAAGATAAAGGAACTTAAATTGCTTAAGTTATAGATCGGGCGTAGATTTTGAATCAATATTCATTATCAAAAGAAATGCATTACCTGGAAAAAAATCACAATTACAAAAGGCATAACACGAGATTAAATATATTGAATGCGGCAGTAACTTGATTCCGAGTAGTTGCCTAACATAGGTCTGATTGACAGTATGGCATTTGAATATTACATGTTTCATCAGTGCCTTCTGCCAAAAACAGAGTTTTGCAGTTAAAATATTAATACATTCAAGTCATGTTGATATTACACTTTGGAATTATCAGACAATTATTTTGGAATGATCCTCAACAGGATTATACTTTTCTACATTCACCAGATACACAAAATGTATTTCTTCTCGAATTTTGGTGAAGTAACTCGGTTGGCTTACCTAAATTCGAAATGCTTTTGTTGTTACATATGTCTTATACCTGGTTTATTCCTTAGAGAATAACAATTTATGCGGTAAAAATAACGCCCGAATAAGTAATAAATAAATAAATTAAATAGAAAATATCGTTTTATGTATCTGTCCGAAACACTACAACGTGTAAAATTCTACGTTTTAAAATACGTTTGGCATTCATGTGCTAATTGATGGTGCTAACTCATCAAGTGATGCTACTCAACTGTGAAAATTTGATTCATCATTGCAACCTACGTAACATTTAAAATTATTATATCAACTTAAAAATGTGATAAATAAATTGCAAAAAATCCATATCCATGTAAATAAAATACTTAGTAGCATATCAAAAGAAAACTGGTTTTTTGTTTGAAGGAAGCCTTTAAATTTAATGGGTTTCAAAGCATTCATCTGATCAAAATCACATTCATTTGTACTTTCATTCATTTGCTCTGTTCTTTCATTCACTGAATTTTGTCATTAAAGTTTGAAATGGAGGGTGTTTATAAAGTCTCTATACATTTAGGCTTAAACAGGCTTTATTCTGAAAAAAAAATTATTTCAATGGAAATGCAACATAACAGAACACTAACAGTGGCTTTCCTGAGTATCTAGGCACAATTCCCACCGTTTCTTTACTCTCCGAATACCTTATGTAAAGTTGTTGGTGTAATTTCAGCTGATTAAACCATATTTCTCTGTTTTAATTGTTCAATGCTGCCAATCTTCACTCGGTACACTTTGGATTTGACAAAACTCAATACGAAAAAGTCTAGGGGAGTTAAGTCTGGTGATCGTTGAGAGCCACGACCAATCAGGAAAAATTTCATTAAGGTAATTATGCACAATAATGACAAACTGGGGAGGTGCCCCATCTTGTTGGTAGAGAACAGCGCCAATAATGCGATCCGACGCTATCTGTGGCTCAAGTTATTGTTGCAAAATATCGAAATAAATTTCTCCAGTGATGGTCCTTTCTGCAAACAATGGAAGGTCCGTACAGCTTAGTTATTCCAATCAATACGTTAACTTTAGGTGCGTCTCTCTGAGATTCGTCTAACATATTTGGTTGTTCATCAGCCCAGATTCGAAAATTATGCTTATTAACATGCCGCTGAGATGGAATGTGGCTTCGTCGCTAAAGAGAACATTCTCCAATAAGTTCTCATTCTCCACAGCTTCCAACAAATCATAACACGTGGCCGAGACGCATAGTCCTCGACTTCAAACATATGCACAGTTTGAATGTGGTAGGCATGCTTGTTTAAATGATAGCGTAGAGTTTTTCAAACAGTATGCAAAATACCAAATTTTTGCCTGAGGGCTACGCGTAATCGCTTCTTGTATACTTTGCGCAACTTGTGGCGTTATGGAAGGTCTCCCAAAACGGTCTTCATCTTTAATACTACCAGTTCGCTTGAATGTATTTGCCAAGGTTTTAATAGGTGCTCTGGTAGGGGCTTATTTCCTGACTTTGCAGCGAAGTCCTCCTGCACCTGTTATATGTTAATCCACGTGTACGGAAGCAAACAATGCTTTTTCTTTTCTCTGTTGACAAGGTTCTTTCAGATTACCAACAAAAAAATTACAATTAGACCGTCATAGAGATTTTATAAACACCCTGTATGATATGTAAACAAAAGTTCATAAACTAGCAGTGCATAGCACTATTAACCATTTTCAAGGAACACTTTCAAATATCTAGCAGTACTTAGCCACTATCAAGAAACACATTTCCCAATTAAATCTTACAGTAAAACATACTTTGCAATGAAAAAAGAGCAAAACTTTCTTTGAAAGGCTTTAAAAAAATAAAATATATTTATTAATGAGATTTGAATATGCTGATTCGAATCCTTCAGTTTATTCATATTGTAAGCAGCCAAATCGAAATATACAAAACTAAAAGTAGAATTTTAGTTTTAAGCTCTGATACTATAAATATACTTTAAATGAAATGAGACTACTAAGCACCACAAAAAGTGAATTATTGTAGATTTTATTAACTCATATTTAAAACTTACTTGAAGCAGAATTGATATGCCAACTAAGCCTTGGTTTTTCTGAAGAGCCATTGCTTCCGATATGTTCTGGTACAGGTCGCTATTATACCCATAAATTTGTAACTATAAATAAAAAAGAATAAAAATGTTAAAAATGAATATTTATAGGTAAAAACATAGCTGAATAAAAGCAGACTGAATTTTAAAAAGATTAAATTTTCTCTTAGTTCTGAAAATGGAATTGACGCATAATAATATTTTCAGTTAATTGATGGATATAACAGATACTGTAAAGTTCTGTAAAGCCATTAAATATTTTCTATGTAACAATAAAGAAAACTCAATCTAATTTTCAGGAGTCATGCTTATTTTGCAACCATTTTGTTTTCTCTAAAGAGAGTATGGATATCCGGTTCACTATAAAAATTCATAGTAAAGTATTTTAAACTAAACGAATATATGAATATCATTATTCATCAAATAAGAAATTTCAGGTTTTCGGCTACACAATTGCTTCCTTGCTATTGAATATATCATCTTTTTTATTACTGCTGGTAACACTGACTTCCTGCTCTTCAAACTGTGTTAAGGCATGTGTCTTACTCCTTGTACATTTCCTGTTGTTTGATTTTGATTTATGTCAGTTTACTTTTAATACCATTATTAGTTTTATTACATCTCATTAACGGAATAGCAAAACTAGATAAATAAAACATTTAGAACATAGTCTCTTTAATGTACGCATTTGTTGGTCTTCCATGTTTTAAAAAGTTAAATTAAATTTACAAAACTCGAATAGATTATCATTGGATTAGCAAGCTGGATCATGATGATTTCTTCACTATCTTTAAAAATAATAGGTATGAAGGCATCATTTGTCCGCTAGTAGTTTGGCAATCGAAATATCTCTTAAATCTATTACATTGTTTGCTTTAAAAGTAGTGAATCCACTGATCAACGCACACACAATAAAAATAAGAAAAAGGTACTTGATAATTGCAACTAGAAATGTTTTAAGGCTGTAAATAAAGTTTAATGTTCCAATTGAATGCATGATGTAAATAATAAACTCCTAACATATATGAATGTATCTTTTTTAACAAAAGTATTTGGCTGGCTGTTACCTAGTTATTAGCTTGCTAAACAAGCGTATTAAACCGCATCAGTTCTCTCATCTCATTTGGAAATGGAATGCTCTGCATTTACAAAACAATAGAAACTAGAATTTCTAATCTACATATAGTTATGAGTACTTGAAACATGAATATTTTGTTCTATGTTTTACTGGCGGCACACTGAAAAACTTACAAAGAATTTAGTTCTTTAGCCATTTGTGTCTGGGACGCTTACCACTGTATCATGTGTGCGGCTGGTACATTTACCTTAACAGGAAATAGAAGCTACTAAGGATTATTATTCACAAATTAAGTACTTTTAATTAGAATTCACAGACAAGTTAGATTTAACTGGAAATATAATTCCCTAAGTTAGTGCAATTCTTAACATTGCTATAAATAAAGCATAGTAGTCCCAGACAACTTAATATCATCGACACGGAACCTGCAAAGGGAAACAAGTGGCATTTGGTAACACGTCTACATATGTCAATCTAAACAAATTTCTATTACATTGCATAACTTATTCTTAAACATACTGAGTCAACTCCTTTGAGTTCCCCTGGACTCTATATGGAGGGTGATTTGGAGAACTTTAAGGAACTTTCATTTTGAAACTTACATATTTTGTAATACAGAGGTATGAAATTATAGCATTTGGTACGCACATAGTTGAAGCTGCTGTAAAGCAAGTAAACCGCTTATGTAAATAAAACACAGATAAAACACTAAAGATGAGCAACTGTAGAAGAAACTAGTCAAAAGTGTAATCTTTTTAGTTCAGTTGAACATTAACACATTCGACGAGGATCTGAGATGAAACCTTTGAGAAAGACTGGATCCAGTGCAATAAAATCAAATATTGGGCACATGAAAAATAAGTAATATGAAACAAACTTATACTGATGCATGAAATTTATTCTTTTACTATGAGGCATGTAAATGTAATGCATTAAGAAGACCTAGTTGGTTTTTGATAATTATCAGTTGTTGGAAATATGAGCTGAATTTAAACTGTGAAACTTTAAAATATGTCGGCCGTTGATATGTTGTATATGTCCCAAAACTTAACGCCAGCTGAAATCTCCTCTGCGTTCAACGGATTAACTACGCTTTTACCACGCATTAATTGAATGATCGAACTAATTCACGAAAATTAAAGTATTTTTATTACATTTTTCTTTCTCAGTATTCTAAGGAAAAAAGTAAAATTACGAATTAGCTTGTGCAGTATATTGCTTTAATGTACAATCATTAAACATACGTTACTTAGTTTTTAGCTACAGAAATCATCTATGATATCAGTACGTAAAGATATTGCGAAATACGATTGTCTTCTAGAAGATGATTCGCTTTTATCAGAATATTGCGAGTTTTCGAGACATGATAAAGCTAAGCTCCTGATTACAAAGATTTCCTCCTTTATAGTCTCATAGTGAACACAATTTGCTGAAATTTCTTTCTTTATTTTTAATCCATTAATGTAAATCCTTTAATGTAATATTAATCCATTAAGGTAATAGTATTAATGTAATATTTATCCATTGATGCAATAGTATTAATGTAATATTTAATTTAATGTAATCCTTTAATGTAATATTTTTCGTTTAATAAACTACGGATAAGTCGGAGTGGGTATTTAAGATAATATTTAAACAAATGTTTACAAAAATGCTTTGTGAGGGAAGAATTTGCAATCTGTCCTGGAACATGCACATATGCGTAATGAAGACTGAAGGATGTAAATTCAGATTGCATTGTTACTTTCATCTTCCCGTTGCGTCTGAAGTAATGAAAACCGCCATTCTGAATAAACTGCTTAAATTCAAGGAATTCTTGGGAAATTCTCTAAGGAATATTAGCTATACTTTCTTTTTCCTTTTTCCAATGATGCTCTTTTCTCCGTAGCATTCCATGATCCCCATCTACAGTAGATAGCGACTGCTCCCGAATCTTGAGAAAGTTCGAGATTCGTAAACCTCTGATAAAGTGATTAGGTTATTTCGCCTCATTCGAAATTATCTTCTGGAAATGCTCGAGGGTAAAAATGTTATGTTAGCTAAAAATGAGCTGTTGTAAATAAATATACAGAATCACGCAAAAAAATAATGTAAAATGTAAGGGAAAAAAAAAAAAAAAAAAAAAAAAAACTTTTGGCTTGCTCAACATTTTTTTATTAATTGCTTTAAGTACATTGAAAAACAATGGCATTCATTTTGTAATTTCTGACAGCTTTTATTACTTTGTGTTTCAATACTCGAAATTACGCTATTGATTTAGTATTTATGAAATACGTCTTTCGTTTGGATTTAGAATTTCGGTAAACTGAGAGGTTAAATTCATTATGCATTACCAACATTTAAAAAAATGCATGCGTTGCATTTTCAAATTCGCAGTTATATGAACCGATAACACATCAGTATTATTTCGTAAGATAATAATATGAAATCATTTTAATCACTTTGGATCGAGCTTTCTCGAAATGATCCTTTCATATTTTGAGGAATGGTTTAGTAGTTAAACCCGCTGAATACAGGTACGCGCTGAATTTAAACTGTGAAACTTTAAAATATGTCGGCCGGTGATATGTTGTATATCTCCCAAAACTCAACACCAGATGAAAACTCCTCTGCGTTCAACAGATTTCAAATCACGTCAGATTGCTGTCTGCATTGTTCTGGTATATGGTGTGTCTGCAACACACGATATACCAGAACAGAGCTCTACACGGACGGGTCGAAATACGAAGATGGAGTTGGAAGCGCCTTTCTGCACGTACAGGCTGGCAGGGTGGCACACGAATGGAAAGGGTCCCTGAACCCCTGCAAAAGCGTTTTCCAGGTTGAGGTGGTGGCCATTACGAGCGCCACTCAGTATGTCATTAAGAACGATTTAGAAAATGCCAAGCTGTTCACTGATAGCATGTCTGCCCTGTACGCATTAAGCAATCACAACCACACTTCCCCGCTTATAACCAACCTTCAGAGGACTTTACAAAACAACCCAAAAGTTCACATCGACATGATCTGGGTCAAAGCCTTCCACGAAAGTCTCCACTGAGCGTTTAGTGGCCATCTCGCCGATCGTATGTTTCATAACGGGGCATGGTTTCTTCTCAAGCTACTACTATCCACATAGTATTTCCAACACAGACAACTGTGTATGCGGGGACGAAGGGTCCCCGGACCATTATCTGTTTCAATGCCGTTGACGACAAACTACCACCTGCCACAACCTGCAAACAACCTCACGGCCTTTCGCAAATTCCTGGCCAAGAACACAGTAACCATGAACAAAATATGCAAAATTATTCCTACAATATCGGCTTATGGCCAAGACATTTGCCTGTCACAGTAACGCAGTGCAAATCTACACGTAATTCATTGTATATATCATCTGACTTATAACAACACCTCAGTATTTGTGCCCTAGTCTATAAGCGCCCATTAATTAGTGAATAGTGACAATAGTTAGCGTCTACATGCTATGAATAAGTGTTGTACTCAGTGTACTAATGTTTGACTTTTATGCTACTATATGTGTAATGTTATATCTAATATATCTATATTGTATAGATATTGTATTGTACCATCGTTTATAAGTTACGAGTAAGAGCTGCATTCAGTGTATTATATCTGACAACTATATTAACATCTGTATAATATTCAACCTATTAACTAATATTGGCATACTGTATCATGAAATATCTTACTGTAATACTGCATAATGATATAATCATGCCACGGTATTGTGCTACTGTTCAATCATATAACTGCTGTGGTATTAGATACCCTTGCTATTGTACTACAGCTATTCCATAGTTTTGAACTGTACTTCATCATCTCTTCGTCTCTGATTGTTTATAAATATATATCTGATGATGCTGCAAATCAACAGTGTCCGCGTATTTAAAAACATGTGCAATTGCAGCGTTTGTGTATTTGCTTTTTAACGCGTATATATATATTTGCTTTTTAATGCGTATATGTATTTACATATTTCCTCATGTGAACTTAAATACCTGCATTTGTATCGTGTAACTGCCTTTTGTTAGTATCCGTAAATATTACTGTTTGTACCTGTAAATATTACTGTTTGTACCTGTAAATATTACTGTTTGTACCTGTAAATATTAGTGTCAGTGTATTTGCAAATAAGCTATTGCCCTCCTGTTCTCGATTTTATACAGTAATATATTTGATGAAATTTTAAACACAAAAGAGTCAGCGTTTTTGTAAGCATGGGCGTCTGTCAGCACTTGTGGCTTTGCTTTTAATGCGTATGCGTATTTGCGTATTTGTATATGTGTAATTGAGTATTTGCGTTTGTAATGCGAATCTGCTTTTGTAAGTATCATGCACCTGTAGGTATTAGTGGAGTGCATTTGTAAATATCGTGTATTTGCGTATTTGCACATATGTATTC
This sequence comes from Stegodyphus mimosarum, assembly GCA_000611955.2. Lineage (NCBI taxonomy): Eukaryota > Metazoa > Arthropoda > Arachnida > Araneae > Eresidae > Stegodyphus > Stegodyphus mimosarum. The sequence goes on along the minus strand of KK117857.1, from coordinate 27,856 downwards.
GCGTATTTGCGATTGTATTGTGTACCTGTAAGGATTATTATCAGCGTATCTGTAAATGTCATGTACTTACTCCAGTATTGTGCATCTGTATTGTCGGTGTATTGCAAGAATAACGCTATTATTTTATCAACATCACCAGCATTCCTATAATAGTATAGCTTTATTTACATAATAGGAATTTATCTATCAATTTATATATCTACATTCATAGCTATTGTCTTCCTGTTCCCTATTTTATACAATAATATATTCGATGTAACTGTAAACACAACTGTGTCAGCGTTTTTTGTAAGCATATGCATATGTCAACATTCGTGCATATGATTTTTAATGTATACGTGTATTTGGGTTTTGTCAACTCAATTCTTTTCCGTTTCTCTCCATGTTTCTCTCCTATGTTTCCTTATGTTAATATGTATTTATATACACTATGTAATTCTATTACCTATGTAAAGCTACCTAGGTAAAGCTGAAACCGCCCCTGTACAGAACTGTAACCTCCATGTTTTAAATCATAAGGGACTTCCGGTGCAGCCTCTTTTGGGTTCCAGGCAGTTGTCGCTTCTTGATAGGGAAGGACGCAGGACACATGCCTGCTTACCTATGTTAGACACCAGGCGTCCCCGTCCTCCGTCACCTATCACCTGTCTGCATTGTTGACTTTCATGACTGTCCCTCTGTTTAATATGAATGCTAGTCAGTTTTTGTAGGAAAGTCCTCTACGAAGACATCCTTCTTTTAGGCAGAGTCTTGTGTGGTTTTCCATATTCAAATAACCTAACCTAACCAAAAGCTGAACCACTTTTTTCATGCTTGTAAAACCAGTAGGTCCATAAAGTTTGAATACTATTTCAACATAATCTTCTTAGCAGATAAGAGTGATAATGGACAAATCAAACAGCATCTACCTGGTAATAAAATTTCTGCTTTTTAAAGCAGTTATTAATCTCATTTGTTGTAAATTTGTTCATGAATCTCTATCAAAAATCTTGGCTTCAAAAACACTAACGTTGAACGCAGTTATTTGACGTCTGTATTGGTATAATATTTGAATATTTTAAGAAATATGATTTCGAAAGCTTAACGTTGGCAACAAAGAAAGAAATTAAAATTAGCACAAATATATCCTTTTTTAAGAGTTGTCAGCATAAAACATATGCTTCCTTAAATGTTTGTAAATCTGAGAAGAGATTTCAATTCCAATTCAGTGTACAACAGAATGCATATGTAGTCAGAATATTTGTGTCATTGAGATTTTCAGGGCAAATTTAGGCTCAAAGAGAAAATAAATACAAAGTGGTGTTTGTACATTCAAGTAATGAAGAGCTAAATTCAAAGGCAATATATTTTTATATTAGTATAAAGAGAGATTTGATTCTTTATATCCAAGTGTAAAAGAAAAGGAGTATGTGAAATTGTTTTCATAGAATGTAGTGGTCTGGAGACTAGAATGCGATGTAAATGTTTTCGGATCAAGTGAGATTCAACAATTCAACAATTTTTTTCTGGCTCTATTTCTAAAACTTCCGAAATAAATACAAACATTTTCCTTCTAAAAGCCATGGAATTCTTTTTCTAAGCTATATTATGTATTTGTCTTGCATATTTACATCTTAAATGAAACTTTTTATCTTCCATTACTTATTTAAATGCGTTATAATTTCCTTTTCTAAGCAGTATTATACATATTTTAGAACTCACTACTACAGCGTGTATTCGTGAGCTTAAACGATTTTATAATTGTAAAATATATGGAGAAATTCTGGTAAAATATTTGCTTTAGAAAACACCTTACTTCACAAAAAGCTAGTGTAGTTAAGGCCCAAAAATTTGTACTTATCAATTATGATAGCAGGGTATCATTATGAAACACGAAATTATTCAGATTATTGAACAGCACCTCATGTCTTTACTTACGTAATCGGTAAATAAGCTAACTGTAATTTTACAATTAATTAACTATAATAAAGCTCGTTGAGACCACGAGGTTCAAAACTCTGCCTAGTAATAAAAGATGCTTTGTTTAACTAAACTTCATTTTTTGTTCTAATGAATTGTGAATACAGTCGAATCCGGTTAATTGGACCAGCCGCTTTTTCGGAACGAATCTTAAAGAACCAAAACAAATCCTATGTACATAAGCCTAATATTATTCGCTTATTTGGTCCAAAATTCCGTTTAATCGGACCAAAAACGTGAGAGCGAATAAGAAACAGAAGCCACAAGTCGGCCGCTTACAACGGATGTACAGGTGGTCCGCGATATATGGGAGTATTTGTAGCTGCGCTTCCCAGGAGAATGCTCTGTGAAAGGTCAGGAATTCCTTAAAGTGCATGACAAGAGCAAAACCACTGGGAGGTGAACACGCGCACTATTTTCTTTGACTTTTTTAAAAGAGAGCCACCAGTAGCCGCGAGCGAGGTTATTGGTCCCACTGCGTCTCCGAGTTTCGAGGAAATGAACAATAGAGTGTCCGGCTTCACCTGAAAGGAATTAGGAATTCCGGCTTATCAATCATGATTAAAATTTACACGAGAAAACTATCATTTTACCACCTTATGGGATTATTTTAGAGCCAAAGCTTTGAATGGCGAGCATTTTATCGACCTCTTGATTTAACATCTTGACCCCGAAACACCAAAGTTTCTTCAGACAACTTTAGTCAGTGAACTGTGCGCGTGTCTTGTTTCCCCTGTCAAAATGCCACGACGGGACTTGGTGTTAGCTGAAAAAATTGGTTTCCTGGATAAGATCAAGCAACAACCACGGAACACTAGTCAGCGTTGGTTGGTGAAAATTACCGGACTGGCAAAGACTACAATTTCGCACTTGATAAAACAAGAGAATGAACTGCGAGAAGAATGGGTGCAATGTGAACGACAAGGAGGAACTTCCAAAAAACGGAAGCTTGAAGGCAAGGAACCAGACATCGATGAGGCCCTTAATGAATGGTTTGTCATTGTTACTGGAAGAGCTGTGCGAGTGAGCGGCCCAATGTTGAAATGCAAAGCAGAAGAACTCGCTCAAACGCTGGGCCAAGCAATGGAAGGTTGGTTGTCTCGATGAAAATCTAGACATGACATAAAATTCAAGAAAGCACAAGGCGAAAAAGAAAGTGCTGATAGTGTAGGTGCTGACAACAAAACTGCCCGAGCTTCTTGAAAATTTTTCAGCAGATGACATCTACAATGCTAATGAAACTGGGCTGCATTATCATGCTACACCGGACGGCTCATTAAGTTACAAGCATGTTGCACTCTCTGGCTCCAAAAAAGCGATGGATCGCGTAACTGTCTTGTGCTGCTCAAACATGTCAGGAACGGACAAGAGGCAGCTGTTGGTTATAGGAAAAAGCACTAGGCCTCGCTGCTTTAAAGGACTTAGAATGGACAGTTTACCAGTTGTGTATCGTCCGATGCGTGGATGACCTCTGAACTTAAAGAATGGCTGAAGGATTGGGATAGAGAGCTACAATGTCAGTCCAGAAAAGTGCTGCTTCTTCTTGACAATTGTGTAGCACATCCTCATTTTTATTGCTTGAAGAACATGCAACTGAAATTTCTACCCCCCCACCACAGCTTTGGTCCAACCAATGGACATGGATATCCTCAAAAATTTGAAGACCCTTTATCGTGCAAAGTTGGTTAATTACATCCTTGAAGCAATTGAAGAAAGTTTTCTAACCTCATCGTCAAAAGCCAGCGAAGTCAGTGCAAAGGTCAACATCTTACAAGCAATTACATTTGTGGCTGACAGCTGGCGAAAAATGAGCAGTCAGACAATTCAGAACTGTTTTTTTCAGTGTGGCTTTAAGTACTTGGTTTTGTAGATGGATGTGGGCATGCTCATTGAAAGTGAAAATTATGACGGACATGTAGAACTTCAACAGATAAAAAATTGCGAGGAATTTTTATCCATCGACAACGAGCTTCAATGCTACGATGGAAATGAAGATTTCGACGCTGCAATCGTTGCTCGAGTTGTAGCAAAACACACGACAGCATCGGAAGACCAAGAAAGTGATGATGATGACGATGCCGCTAATAAGTTGGTGCAATTGACAACACGGGTTGCGAGGAAATGCATTGAAACTTTGCGTTAGTATTTCATGCAAGAGGGAAATGAAAGCAGTCCCATTGCTGCATTAGATGTTGGTGGCGATTTCGTTCACGTGCAATCCGTCAGTAAAACACGTCAGATCACACTGGATAAGTTCTTCAAATGTTGACTGGAACTTGGTAAGAACTTGTTTTTATTGTGCTTCGCATGCTGAGTATCGTGGAGATCGTTTCTTAGAATTTGTTTCGAAATTAATTTTCTCAATGAAAAGTTCGACTGTAGTTCTTGTTTGTACATGTATGTTCGTCATTATGTGTGTACTGCACAATAAAGGTTATAATTACATTTTAGTACATGATTTACATGTACATTTACTGTTTGCTACATATAGCACATCCCGTCTTACAACGTAGGACATATTCGTGTAATTGAACCAGCCGGTTATTAGGATCAAAACGATCGCTTCCCGATGTAGTCCGATTAACCGGAATCGACTGTACTGCTTTGATAACACAAAAAAGGAACAAATAATGGTTTAATTTATTCCAAAATTTAATCATAAATCTTTAATTACGTTATGAGTTTTTAATATACCTCGGGAAATAGAATTAACCTTAAACATACTCTGCACCGCCCGGTGGCTAAGTGGCTAGGGGCAGCTGCATTATAGGTCCGGGGTTCGATCACCGGGCTGGGGAAAGTTGACTCAGCCTTTCCCTTAAATGGGTCGATAAAATGAGTACCAAGTTCGCTTGGGCAAAGAACAATACATATTCTTTGGCTTGGGGGCTAAGCACTGGAGGTCCTGCGACAAACTGATCACTTATCCAGGGTACATGCTGATGCACTCCGGGGTCCAAAAGGTCACGAAAGCAGAAAAAGAGCACTGTAGACCGTGGCCCACTAGGGCTGATGGGCCATTGAATTTAATTTTTTTTAATATATTCTGCAGAGTACAACTACATCAGGAGTATTTAACATACCACGTGAATTATAACTAATCTTAAACATTCCCTGCATAGCACAAGTCTGAAACGAAAAACAGCAACAATCACATCATTTACCTTGCTTGATTTTAAACTCTCAATAAGAAACAACTTTCGTTTTGATAGAAGACTATCCGATGATTACTGCACATAATGAACTTAGGACTTTAAAATATCCTTTCTAACTTCTGGAAATGTCTGTTACACATTAATTTATGTCAAATTAAGCTCAGAATTTAAATTAAGCAATTACTTATCTAGAAATACATTTTTGCGTAAAAATTTCTGATAGTTTATATAATGAATGACGCTCCAGCGTTTCTGATGTTCTAGTTTTTTAACTAGAAAAACATAAAAAAATATGAGCGATCTAATTGCTAAGTTAAATTGCAAGGTTTTATGTTAATTGATCCCGATATCTTATCAATTTTCCTATATTATGGTTTCTACTTTTGTCAGCTTCTATCAGGATGCAAATTAATTATTGTGTATAAAATCAGAGATTCTGTGCTTTGGAGATAGCCTTAGAAAGTTCTCACAAACTGGTTACTCAATTAATCATCTCTGCTTTTGAAATGGCTTACAGAGCTTTAGCATAGTTAGCCGCATTTAACTTGTGAATATTTAAGGCAGAACCAAAGTTTTTTCAATCAATACAAGTGTCACCTTTTCTTTAGTATAATATTTAAACTTTACTGGAACATTTTTCTCTCTCTTTCCAGCAACAATGGACTTTTGAAGTTTTCTTATTCTATATTCTTTATAACCGCCAGGCTGGCATGTTAGTAAACAGGTTTATTTATTAGTCCAAAGGCGCTTTGACCCTGAAAGAATATTGTTTTCATTTTGCGTTGAAAAACATTAAAAGTCGAAATCACTTTTCAAACTGTTGCCGCAAAATATTGCACCCCTGTATTATAGTTAAAGAAATTAAATAATGAAGAATCTGCATAAATGTATGTATATTTCTTCAAATGTGATAAAAAAAAGTTTTTTAGAGCCATCCAATTTTGAATAACGTACGTTTCCCCCAGAATGTGCGTATCTGGAAGCCCAAATTTGGAATTTGTTTTATTATTTATTTCATATTTTGTAAAATTTTAATGAATTTTTGATGAACGAACTCAAACGATTTAAAAGCGAGCAATGACAACTTACGAGGAGAAAAACCTTTCTATCTAAAGCGCGCGTAACTGTGTATCGGAAATTCTTAAAGATATACCCATTTTAAAATTATTTTGCGATATTGCTGTTGAACTGAATTTTATGGTTTAAGTGCGAAGAACGTGATATTTAATAAATAAAGGTAACACACAAAACGTTAAAAAACGCCTCTTTGTACGTAATTTAAAATCTGAAACCTTTCAGATTTTTTTTTTTTATTTTTTTGTATCTCCTGCCCTTTAGCAGACATGTCACGGTAATATGTCATCTGCTTCTCTTTACGGTTCTAAGAGTTAGCATTTAGAGTAATGTAAAACTGTCCAGTAGCGCCTGTATAGTTTAGTAAGCGTAGATACAGGGTGAGCTATCACTTAGCGCCTAAAAGGCTAAAGTTAGTGGTACGTCTATAAACCCGGCGGAAGGATCTGATTATCAATTAGACGCTATGCTAGTATGGATGAAGCGAGTGGTCAGTTTTGATTGCAAGATAGCTTTGTTTTTAGTTTTGTGGAAAAGCTCGAGGTTTTCTTTCTTCTTCACAAATTGGGGAGCAACAGAAAACCGGATAGCAGGTTTGGATCAGCTACAAAAGTTGATCTGATTCAGTAAGGTTTCCCACAAAAGGTTTAAGCCCCGTTCACACCAACGCGGTCACGCGTTCGGGCGTAAAGCGTTAACCAATCAGAAGCGAGCTCAGAGGCGGCATTTTCCGGACGAACGGAGAACGCGTGAGTTGACTTAACTTCAACTTTTCGACGCTTCACGCGTGAGTTTCAAGCATCTCGTTTCAAACGCCCAGTTTATACTACGGTTTTTAAATGTTTGCACTTCCAAAAATTCTTCGTGATGAAAACAAAAGTCAAATGGGCTAATCTTAATAAAAATTTCAGATAACAATAAAAAAATGCACATGTTAATAGAATAAATAGCTTTATAAATTATTCAAAGGAAAATTCTCAAGTTAGCAGTAATAAACCTTACTGACGAACCATAAATTATACATGGTTGATAATTTTTGCAGAATAATCTAATGCAATAGATTGTTGCAAGAAAATAGTGATGGATTTCGAAATTCCAGATTTTGAATTTTTTCTAAAATATAACTACATCAATGCAAAGTTGCTCTTGTTGCCTAGTGGATAAAACGTTGGCTTCTTGAGTTAAAGATTTTGGATTCAAGTGTCACCAGGAGTGATGTTGTAATGCATTTGGTATTTTAAAACAAATATTTACAGAAAATATTATCACTAGTTTCAGAGTAGGCCAGATGCTTCTTCAGTTTCCTGAACGTGAAGTGTGAAACCCACGCTTACTCACAAGGTACCTTAGCGCGGAGGTAACGCGCTTAAGTAGAACGTGCAGCGGGTAGTAGAGAATTGTATTGCGGGTTCGGGCCTTGCTTTTCCTACCTTTGATGATACGAATACAATATTTTTTTTAAATACCTATCAGGACTTTTTTTTGGAAGGCGGGGACACAAGAAGCTTGCATTTATTTTTTCATTTAATTTCATTTCATTCATCATTCATATAAATCTAATTTTCGCTTGGCATTGTGTGCATTATCCTTCTTTTGACAACGAGCAATTCATAAAATGATCTGATTACTGTGATCTGATTCTATTTCGGCTGACACGACACTAGCAAAAGCGATACTGGTATTAGTATAAAGCTGCTGTTTCACCTAATAGGAAATTTAGTGAGTTCTGAATTTTAAACGAGCGGTGACAAGTAAACTATTTGTTTAAAAAAAATTAAGAAAATTGTTATTTATACAAAAAAAGAAAACTCCCCTGCTAAAAATGCCCCGTAAAAACCCATAAAATTTTTTACGAGGAATTGGCCTACGGGTACCCGTAGGCCAAATCCCCGTAAAAACCCATAGAAAGAAACCCGTACACTGTACGGGTACCCGTAGGCCAAATCCCCGTACAAACCCGTAGAAAGAAACCCGTACAGCTGTACGGGTACCCGTAGGCCAAATCCCCGTACAAACCCGTAGAAAGAAACTCGTACAGCTCAGCTGTACCTGTACCCGTAGGCCAAATCTCCGTACAAACCCATAGAAGGAAACCCGTACAGCTGTATGGGTACCCGCAGGTTAAATCCCCGTATAAACCCATAGCAGGAAACCCGTACGGCTGTACGGGTACCCATAGGCCAAATCCCAGTAAAAACCCATACAACTGTACAGGTACCAGTAGGCCAAAGCACCATAAAGAGAAACCTGTAGAACATACGTGTACTACAAACAAAATCCCTGTAAAAAACCATATACAGAAACCAGAATTTTATGCGTATCCACAGGCCAAATCTCCATTCAAATATGGATAATCCGTAGGTCTATTCCAGATAAAAACCAGTACACAAAAACTCAAACCTATGCGGATATCCATAGGCCAAATCTCTGTAAACGCCAGTACACAAAAATCTACAGACTAATACAGGTACCCATTGGGAAAATCACTGCACAAAACAGTAGACGAAAATCCATAAACAAAACCAATAGAATGATACCATAGAGCATTATCCATACATAGAACGGGTATCCATATGCAGAATCCCTATAACAAACAATATACAAAAATAGAACTGTAGATCAAATTTCCATAAAAACTAATAATTATAAACATAAACCAGCAATACACAATTAGCAGTGATAAAATGTACAGACCTAAATAGGGGGGAGGCACACAGAGTAATTTTAAATAAAATTCAATACGAAGCCACTTAAAAAAATTTTATAAATATCTAGAAGCCTACAAGCCCCTGTCCTTCTCTATGCATATCAGTACCTATAAACATATAACAAAATATTTACATAAATTCTCTTCACAAAATTTTAAACTTCCTTTATATAATTTTGAAAATAATAGATAATAATCAAAGTCATGATTCACAACCATCGAATGATATGTGTATATATATTTGATGGTTGCGAATCATGACTTTGATTATAAATATATACACATAATAGTGTATCTCATTGCTATATATGTATTACAGTGTATTTTTAAGTTCCTTAATTGGGGAATTAAACAATGGAATTTAATCACAACAGCTTGTCACAATTTGACACCTAACGAGAAATGTATTGCCAAAGGATGGTAGTACTTTCTAGCATCTGCTTAAATTTTAAGCAACCTACAATGCACTAAACCAGATTTAAACAAAACTAGACTAAGCAAGCAAAAAGAATGAAGGACTTGATTATTAGAAATTTCACAAAGAGTTTAAATTTAGCATACTTGCTATCTCCTCAAAACTCGCTTACCACTGATAGCAACAACCTGCAGCTTATTATGGCTCACATACACATAGATGCTTTGCATGGAATTTGAATCCTAGAATGTAATATAGTGAAGAAATAATAATATACATATACTGTGTCAAACATCTTTTTACAGTACTTTGAACGTTACCTGTATCTGTCAGAATATAAATGAAACCTCAATATAAGAATATAATAAACTTAATAATACCCAAAATGCAATAAATTATATTGTACCAAAACAAACTTTCAAAAATTTACAAGGCTTAACAAATACCGATTCTCAACCCACAGTTTGGGATTTGAGGAAATAGTGTATAATATCTTATTCTGCACCTCACTTTTAGTGTTGTATAATCTTCCACAGCCTTTATATAAATAAAATCTATAACATAATAAGTATTTATACAACATGTAGTTCTCAACGTAAAAATGTTTAGTAATTTTCATACTGTTTATATATATAAAATAATTTATTATTACAAAAGGTGTTTCGTATATCACCTCGAAGGATTATAAATTTAATTAAAGACATGCATTATTGGAATAAATTTAAGTCAATGTTTTCGGTACAAGGCATTTACATTTCTATTGCAAAAAAATACTTTAAAATCTGTATAGAAATATTATTTTGAACTGTAAAATTTCTAAATAGTAAAATTTAAAGTACTGAAAAATAGCTATTGCAATTGACCATAGATTATATATTATAAAAATACAACTTCGTGCGGAGCATTTCCTGTATTTAGACTGCCAAATGAAATTCATATAGTGCAGTATTTAGCAATATAAACAAATCTTCTACACAGCCTTATACACACAGTTAGAATTACTGTCATCGCAATTAAGCAGATATAATTTCATTTGCTTACAATCAGTTTTTACGTTAATATCTATACAACAGATAAATTTAATGCAGAAAATTGTAACGAGCATTTCCGCAGTATAACTAATGAGAAATATTAAACTTATCTTAAATATTATTCTAACTATATTTGAAAGTAATGTTAAAACAATGCCCATACAAGACTCATGATTTGAAAAGCTTTGGTTTTAACTGTCTTGTGAAACTTTCAACAACTTATGCAAAATTCATATCAACATAAAAATTACGATACCTAAATCAACTGATTATACAGTGAAACTTCCCTAAAACAATTAACTCCACAATTCTAGATAATGCCAGTTTCTTGTAGACTTACAAAACTATCAGTAATTTTAAGCACTGTTATTTAATTATGTTCCTGACAAATGTGTCACTGTCAGAGGTCGTTATCTAAGAAAATAACCACTATATGAGGTTTCACTTAATGTAGTTTTTTTTCAATAAATAATTCATATTTTATATTCCCAAGACTAACACATTTAATATTACATAAACTCTATTAATTATTCACAACTCTATTTCAAAAGTACTTTATGAAAAAAAATTTGAAATTTTCTTCATGAAATTAATAATGATGAAAATTAAAATATGCATAAAATGTTTGATTATATGTGTTTTAAGAAAATATCACAAAATATTTAATGTAACAATGTGGTTCTAGTCTCATATTTATACAGAAATATAGACGAAAAAGAAAAAGAATATGTAAGCTACTATGATCATCTAAATTTTCACACAATTTTAGTAATGCAAAAAAAATTCCTTGGCTTGTAAGTCTTGCCTACCTCATTCAATAAGTAATACACACATTAAATATTTCAATGTTTACTTCATTTAAAAAAACTTACCTTTTTTGCTTGCGAAATATAATGAGTACATTTTTTAAGACATAAAAAAATATTCCTTCTGCTCACCACATCACATTAGTCGAAAAATTGAAAATTGAATCATGCAAGATCTCTTTTAAGTAAGGCATGCTCAAATTTATTAACACATAACATTCAAATAATAAAGATCTACATGAATAAGCCTTAAAAAGTATTTCTAATAAATTATAATCAAAAAACAAATTTTCAAAAATACGGTTTTTGTAGAATGCAAAGTGCATCTGATGTAAACACACTGAGCCAAATTATCAAGTCTGAAATTATCACTTTTCAGTCTTTAAGAACATTGCTTTTTAGGATAAAAGTAAAGATAGAAAATCAATTTCACACACAGAAAATCCATTTCAGAACTAATTATCTATCAAAAAAATGTTCGCTAAATGCATTAGATACTATTTACACGTGCATCGCTTTACTGTTATTTCCTTTCATATTATTTCATAGTCACAGACAATGTTGGTAATTTATTTTTCATTATAAACATCTAAACAGTATCCATAGTAAAAATTGTAAATTATTTGTTGCATTACTACAGCCTACTAGCCACCAAGACGACATCACACACATCCCATAACAACATTACAACGAACGGCGCCACATTGCTTTTCTGAGAGCAGGGAAGGGAGGGAAATTTTTTTTCACGTCAGCGTAAACATGGAGAAAAATAGTTTGAACGTGGTCGCCTTAAAGAGATGATGGTTGATGCCGGCGTTTATTTGTAATATCAGAAATGTTGATATATGCATATATAAGTGTGTATGTGTGTGTATTCAGAGAACCAATTCGTGGCGAAATCACCTTAAGATGACCGCCTCTGAACGAGACCAGTATTTGTGAAAACTTAAGTATGTTTTGGTATTGAAACATTCCCTCGGCAAGACGACCACCCGCAAAGAAAATTCCGGAAGTGTAGCTGGTCGCCTTAGAGAGATTCATTTCGTAGAGGCAACCTCCTTAAGACGACCATCTCTTAAAGATAAACATATTTCTGAGATATATAAGCAT
>KK117857.1:0-12235 GCA_000611955.2 Stegodyphus mimosarum | reverse complement strand
TTTCTAAGATATCATATTCCTGTCTTCCTAACGATTCTTTTCTGCGATATACTGACAAAAATTAGTGTTCTGCTTTCGAATAAATGAGGCAAGAAATTCGTCGAATTGATGAGGTTTCATGCGAAAGTAATTAAAAGAAATTTCGTTTTGTTCAAGTGCATTTCTTAAATTAAATTCTATGCATCTCCTTGCTACTGTCATCTCTCACATATTAATATAAACAACTTAGACAAAGTAAAATAAGTTTTAATCGAGCAGAAATTAAATCCATTTTAATTTAAAAATGCAATCGTAAAAAGTCAAAATACCACACAAAATTTTCACATTTTTCCCCAAGTTTCCGATACGAAGAGCCATCTAGTGCGAGCATATGACAACGCTTAAAGCGAAAATTGCCGCGCTGGTGTGAACTGACGTACGCGGAAAGCGTTTTTTTCCGCGTTGCCGCTTTGCGCCCCATCGGACTAGTGTGAATGCAGCTTAAGCCTCTAATCTCAGTTTTCTATAATATTCATAAGACAGTAAACAGTAAGACAATCTTTAAGTGATCAGGATGTGAATAAAAGGAACGTATTGCACGAAAATAGCGCCTTTTCTGTATGGTACTGTCTGTGTTTTCACCATTTGCCAATTAAAGGGTTAAACCAATAAGGACTTGCAAAAGGATGTAGAAGTTGGCTTTGCATAATATAGCTACAATGGCTGTTTCACACACACATGAAGATAGAAAGCTGAAGGTAATAAGTATGATAAAGGAAACTTTTATGAAAATGCATTAAATGAGAAAACGATTATGAATTTTAAGCCTCGCATGCATAGTTTCTTCGCACGACATTTATTTGGAGGAAGAGATGTGTAAGAAAGTTATCCTGAAATACGTCCTTTTAAATGACACATTAGAAGCTCGTCGGCTTCACTTCTGTTTTCTATATAGTTCTATGCTGAAAGATCGAAGCTCTTTCTATTTGTTCGGGATAACTGAATAAAACATTATGAATTTTAAAAAATTATTTTTGCTGCTTTAGCGAAATTTCGCTGAATAAAAGACGAAATAATACTAGTGACATGATTCAAATAATTCAATAAAACTAGTCAGCTGCTCTAGCGATTATTTCAAGTAAGAAAAGAAAATTTATTTATAAACCTATGCACACGGCTTTAGTGTATGCTTCTTAAATTGCCCAAAGTTGCAGGAGTAAAAAATATGCCGAAATCTCAGTGAATGCCTCAAAATAAATACTGAATATGAATATGTATCATTGTTTCTATTAACGGCGAGTAAAATATAAGTTTTAGATTTTTTTCTCTTCCTGACATGGTGCTGATATCAGAGTTAGCATTTACAATTGATAATTCTAGTATCCAAAGAAACAGGGTACTATAAAAAATTAAATAACATTGAAGCCCTGCGTTTGTATTCAAACATTCAAGAGTATTTAATCGTGTAGTCGTCTTGAAACAACCCATATGTCTTCAGTAAAATATTCATTAAGTGTTGGCAGATTGTTTCTGCATTCCATGAAGAGTGATTTCTGCAAATTTTTATGTGTTTCGCCACAAGAATAAAGAATTTATGAGTGACTTATAACATGGAATTGTTGAAACGCACTTATTAATAAATTTTGCCATAAAATCTACATTTCTGAAAGTTTCTTCTATTAACTTACAAACTTCTTTTTTTCTTTTGAACCATTTAAAATAATTGAAAATATTTAAAATTAGATAAAACGGCAACTTCGTGTTTAGCTTAGATTTTTAATTGAAACTCTATAGATTTCGGTGATAAATATTTAAATATCTCTTTTTTTTCAGAAGAAAGAATCATTCTGAAAAGAAGTGGTAGATCGGTAGATCGTCCCTGTACGAGAATTCTACGGCCTTTAAGGGCCTTTATTTCTCTAAATCTTTTTTTCTGCTAGGGCGGTCGATGTTGAAACCTACAACTCAGGGTAAAACGGAAAACTTCAGTGGAAAAAGCAACCATTACCATATTTGTACCAGAAAAACAAAGGACGAAGCAAAGCGAACACGAGTGTCGCGCCATCTCTCCAGATGAATAACAAAGGAACATAAAAAATTACAATATTACATTTAAGAAATGGTTAAGAAGGACTGGATTCGAATTAGTATCATGAACAAAACAAGGTAAATTTTTGTGAATGCAAAACGCTTCGAAGAAATATAATTCACCAACTGAAGAAATTTTATGGATATTAAATTAAAATCCACGCCAAACACAAAGTTGCTGTTTTGAATATTTTATGTTTTACTTTGGAATGTTTTTCTTCTCTCTTAATTTAAAACGTATTTTTGCAGTCTTTGTAGCTGTCATTAGGCATATACTATATTTGTTTGCAGTGGATGAAAATTAAAGAAAGATATGCTCGGATTGTCCAATTAAATTTTCTTTGAGTAATTTCCGCTCTTCAAACATTAATTAAAATTTTCGATAATATTCTATCTAGCGAATGTTTAAAGTCATTTATGTTGCTAATACCTATTGCGAAACTATTTGAGCTACTGAAAATAGATAAGATTCCTCACTTGCCCTAATTGGAAAAGTCAAGAAAATTCTGCTCCCATTTCATCAAATTATTGATGCTAACTTCGTCATCTCAACAGGATAGCTCCCCGAAAAACATACTTTCACATATTCGTCGAATCTGCTTTCTTGAACGAGGCTAAGAGATTAAAAATGTTTTGAAATCCATACTTAAGTATTTTGCTTTCCGGGAAAACTGGAAAGAAGTCACTAACGAAATTGTTAGTCTGTAAATTTTCAGAAATTTAGAAGTTTGGAAAAGCATAATTTAGAATCTGAAATTTTCTTACAAGGATACTAAGATCTTCATTTTTGAATTATTTAAACTGCGTTGGAAGCAACAGGAAGGTCTTATGTAAGTTAACATAGTTATCTTCTTGTTTTCCTACACTATTACTTTCGTCAGCTTCCAGGAGATGGCAAATTAGGTAATACGCTATAGGCGCAAAATTTTTGAGTTTGAGAGAGAACCCTTGTAGCTCCTTTTGACAGGTTGCTCTGTTACACTTCCCTACCAATGCATTCTTTTTTTTGGCTTTAGCTTCTCTAAACGCTCTAATGTCGTAAATATTTGAGGTCTTGTCAAAATTAATTTAGATATACATTCCTTTTGTATTTGATTTTTTAATGGTCTAGCACATTTTTCTGTTTTTCTCATAAATAGTAGCTTTTAAGGTTCTGTTGCTGCACATTGTCCAAAACGTCAACCTTAAGTGTTAACAAACACGTTTATTTTGAAATCTTCATCCAAGTTTGTACTTACTGTACTTCAGAAAGCAAAAAGAGGCCATAAGTCATTTCTCTGTCTGTACGGTTGGATGAGTTGGCATTTAGAGTAACGTAGAACTGTACAAATATTTTTTGTATATAGAAAGAATCTGCAGTAGTTCGTTATTTTATTTTAGAGCACATATGTTATATTTCAGAGAAAAGACGAAAGAGTAAAATTTCGTTAAAAATATTCAGCAAAAATTTTCGAATGCTTTTTTATGCCAAATTTAAAATCGCCGGTAACTCTTGCCAATTTGCTTTCTGTCACTAGTCGTTCGAATTATTGTTTTTCTAACTTAGCTAGACTTATCAGATGCACTGAGGATATTCTGATCTCTTCGAAATACTGGCCACAAACGACCACCTGATCGTTTAAAAATTTTACATTTGCAATGCTATGTAGCTCTGAACTGAAGGTGACGTAGACAAGACGGATGGCGACTATCTTAATGGTGACATGGAAGGCAATGCTCCTGCCTGTAGCATAACATACTTCTAAGAATTACTAGAAAATTCTGAAAACTTGATAATTATATTGAGAAATTTTAATAATGAAATTTCAATAATGAATTCAATAATTAAAATTCAATAAAATAAAACTAATATTTTATCAATTAATTCATGTTACATAAATTATTAACTTATTTTATGTGATTTAATTTTTTATAAATCATTATGAATGCTCTCATAAGTTGACGTAGTCTTCCTTAGCGAAGCATTTGCTCAAAGGTTTTGGACTATACATGGAAATATATAGCAGCCAGTCATATTTGTATTCAGAGATTGTGGCCATGTATATTTAAGTGTATAGTTAGCGAAATTCTTACTTTAATATAATATGTCATATAGATTGATGAGGAGTAATTTACTTCCCCTAAAAAGTTGAAATTTTTTAAATCCTCATTGATCATACTTATAAAAGAGTGCAACTTCTCTGTTTATTTCCAGGCATTATTAGACCAGTTCTGTAAACATTTAAGGAGCAGCAAATAGAAATACGAAGAATATATGAATTATGCACTTCATAACCGTTAGAAATATGTACAAATTAAAAATTAAAAACAACTATCGGTCATTTGACTTGCAGTAGATATAAGCTTACGCACTTCATTTAACATTTCAGAAACTTAACTTTTATTTCGAAACCCAAAAAAGAATAGAAGAATCTTACAATTTATTATTTTCCGTTGTATCAATCGCACGAAAATTCTATTTTTTTCATTCACTGTTATTTTTCGTTTTCTCGCTACACGCGTTGGATATAGAGAGAAAAAAGAAAGTATTAAGAAAGATTTATGTTCGACACATCTACAGTGTTTTATACACTTCAGATGTATATCTTTATCCAGCAATTTAGCTAATACATCCCAAAAATGTAAAATAAATATTAATATTTTGTAGTATTTACATTATGTTAACCTCCAAAGTAATTCCAGTATTTGAATTATTTTAATCACTATTATTCCCATTTAAAATATTTTAATAACTTTTGGTCTTTACAAGTTTAAATAATTAAATATGCGCATATGAGTACACAGGCATTTTAGGAAAACTTTTTTTCCTCTTTACTGAAACTTATAAAATTTCGTCGTATCCTATTTCCATAAAGCAGACTTAGAGTCAGAAGGATGCGGTACTTCCTTACGTTAAAATTCTTTTTCAGTCATAAATTAACTACGGGTAATATAACGTAAAGATGACAAAAAATGGAAATTCTAAACCATAGAACACGTTTAGAAGCAGAACTTTATGTAAAGGTGTTTGAATAGTGCTTAGTGTTGTGATTTTGTTGTGAAGTATGCGACAGATGACAGTTGCTTTCGAAAGATGGCACTCAATTTCTAACTTCGATTCCACATTTTATTCATCACCCTCCCAACATTTCTTAATATGGAACTTATTAAATATCTGAACTGTATGTAACCCCTAAACATCGAATAATAACTGCAACATAAATTTCCACTAACTGCATTTTATATCTAATCATACATCTGATGTCTATGAGGCTTAGTGACTGCAGCTAACTGTTTGTTGTACTTACCGACATGTTTTCTGCTGAAAAAGGCTTCATTACTCACATTGTCAACATCCATACTTCTTATTCAAAATTCAAAATTCGGTACATTGTTCTTGCTCTGATTTAGTCTAATGACTCATAATGTTGTAATGTTCGAAGTGAAAGTAACAGTCTTTCTTAAACACTTAATTCTTAAGAGCTTAATACGCTTAATAAGTAAACGCTCAATACTTAATTTCCTTAAACCTATATCCTCACGAGATTCCCCTATTGATTACCACTCAGTATTTTAGTCCTTTGAACACCTAAATTTATCTCGTTCTGGCAAAGACAATCCTGAGTGGTATGCACTCAGGCTAGTATGGTACAAACAGATCCACTTGGGAGGTCTAAATAGCTAATAAGCTGCAAGCATAGTGGATTAGCTGCACGGCAGACGGCAAAAGGCATTTTCATTCTAGCTTAAGACTAGCTCAGTTTTATTTCTAGTTAGCTTCGTAATCGTAAAATCTCCTTGTTCACTTTTCCTTCCTCATATATGTTCTGTTCTTCTAATTGCATAATCATTCTCGCTAAGTGCTTAGAGCTCCAATGAAGCACATTTTTCGCATTTTGTTTATCTAATACATTCCTTAAATTCAAGAAATTTTCGAACTAAGTTTATATTTTCAGTGCTGTTTTCCTATGGGCAGTTACAAGCAATGAAATCAATTTCACGGTGAGATAAAACCTTTCATTGTTCTCGGCAGAAGGTGTCAAAAATTGAGAAATATATATATCCTTTTAACAGATCAATCACACGTTTAAAGCAATTAGTAGCATTATTTTGCTTTATCTAACTAAATGATTACCTGGGATATCGAATTTACGTCAAGTGAAATTTACATGTAGTACATGACAAATAAATTAATAGAAGCTTTTTAAAACATGCATATCAAAAATATATACATTTACTGCGTCATTATGCAATGCTTCTTGTCATAAAATATATTACCGTCACAATATACGAAATAATATTTACGAAATTTGCAGTTCTTTTAATTACTTGACATAAAATAATAAGTAAAATCACGTATTTTCGATGACACTTCAGTTTCTCTACACAGCTGAATTTTTCCTGAAAGCAATTTAAAGATACGAAGCCTACATATTTTCTTGCAGCTATTTATCAAAGCAGAGACGGTGCAAGACTGCCTAAAGTTAAAAAACCTCTGGCCCATAAACAGAATATAAAAAATTGTTTATCTCCATCCGGATATTCGAAAAATAGGACGGAAATTTGATTTTTTCGGGATACGGGGTGTGTTTGTCAACAACAATGTCTTTGATATCAAAATAAATAAATTCAACCAAAATTTTTCATAATGAAATTCTTTGCTAAGTTCTGAGAATGATTGGTTATAAGGTTCTGAAGAATTAAAACTAGGTGCTTTCTTAGTTACAAATACCTACTTATATTTCATATTAGTTGAAAAAACGAAACGATATTTTTCCAAATACACGAAAACGTTTATTTGTGTCTTAGCCCAATCACATGAAATACTAAAAATGATTCAATTATTTATAAATACTTCTTCTGGTCATTAATTTCATAATGATCAAATTTTTATTTTTAAAGCAGTAGAAAGAATAAACGTATCTCGAGCAGGACAGTTTGAAGCCACATTTAGCACCGTGGGAGAAAAATATATATATCTACTCAATAAAATTTTACCATACGACAGTAATACATTACAGAATGCTACTCTTTCAGGGAACCTGACTTTGTTTAAGGATAACTGAACTTAATTATAGTATTATAACTTTACATCAAGGTTTGCTTATATGTTGCGAGATCTATAATAAGCACACCTTTCAACAATAATTTAATATTATAATTGACATCGTCTGATATTCTAAGTGCATTTACTCAGAATTTGCTAAACGTATGGAATTAACTAAATGTGAGCTACCAGTAAACATTAGTAACATAGTTCCCATAAAATTTCTTCTGCGTTATCATATCCTCCCCTAAAAATTGCCCTAGTATGTTAGTCAAAATTAATTAAATTCAAATCCAATGGAACTAGCAACAGAAACACACGCTACTGGATATTAAATGTGCCACACCAAGAAGAACAGCATTTAATTGAATTACGTTTATTTGCATGTCCATTTCAATGAAAAGATGAAAGACGGATTTTTAGAAACTTTTGAGGCATGCAGAAATCGATACTTCAAGCTTCCTCTCCTGGCAACAATAGCAGCTGCTATAGACTTTGAAGATCGATTGATGATATTGCAAAAGTTCTACTCCATAATTTATCTGCCGTACTGACCTTTAGATGTTGTAATGCCAGTCTCCCTGCACTCATTCATCAGACATTTTGAATTGACAAGAGACCTGTAGAATGCGCCTGCCAAAGCCCTATGTATGCAGACATCATGGTGAAAGTGCGATTTATACTTGTCGTGTTGAAATGTGCGGTGATGTAGGCTCCGAAGATATGGCACAGCCATGAGCGGAGCCTCAATAACAAAATGGTGGATGATAAAATTCAGCTACGCAGAGTAGAGGCGGGGGGATATGTCTCTAACAAAATCTTGTACCATCAGTCTAGAATCTAGATTGGTATGACGATGAAAACTAGAGTTCCCAACGTTCGTTCCTTTCCATGGATATGTATGCAAGGATATGAAAACGATGACACTAAAAGCAAAAGAAGGATTCATCATAAAAACGACTTCATTCCACGGCCGCGTAAATGTGCCTCTTTGACTGCACAAATGTAGCCGCTAATTCCTGTGATAATGCTTCAGAGAAAGTTGAAGCAATTTTTACATTATTGGCAATCCACGGTGTGGAAGAAGTGCAGATATTCAGTGCTGTGCAAAACACCCATTATCCATATAGAGTACGTTATGCAGATAAGATATTCCTAACGTTAATGCAGATAAGATATTCCTAACGTTAATGCAGATAAGATATTCCTAACGTTAATGCAGATAAGATATTCCTAACGTTAATGCAGATAAGATATTCCTAACGTTAATGCAGATAAGATGTCTGTCATCTAGGCTTTTGATAAGTGGAAGCCTTTGGAATCTCACAAATGGCTCTAAATGGCCCTCCTGAACCCAAACATGAGAAAAAGTACATAGCAATTATTGAATCTAAAATAACACTAACAATGGTTGCGCGGTACGATATCCCGCAATCACGATGTACTACCATTCTCCAGCAATCGAACTCAGAAACGTGCTGGTATGGATTCCTTCTCATTATACGATACATAACAGGACATAACAGTAACACATGCGTTGAATAACATGTAAACGCGATTTCTGACGCGTCGAATAGCAACCGAACTTATAACGAGTCGATTTGCAAACCGAAAAGAAGCAGTTTATGAGCCATGTGAAAGATTTTATATTTCGTATTATGCACACTATTTAAGGTACTGAATGATATATGCCTAGTACAGTAATGTTATGTAATGGTCCTAAAATTTTAGAGAAGCTCCATTAAGAACATTCCTAGCATCAAAAGTGCGATATAACTATAAAGTGTACTATGCGACATAAATTCAAGTACGTGCAATATATAGCATATATGCACAGAATACAACACCGAAAATTCGAAAATCAAATGTAAGAATAAATTATCTATTTATTACTATCACATGAACAACAAGCAAAATGTTTCCTAAAATATGGCATTAACTTTAAAATGTATCTTATATTTATTGAAATGAAACAATTACTTCGTTTACAATACTTATTACTTTTCTTGAACAATTGTAGCAAGTTCTAATTTCGAATATGAGTAAAGTTTTTATCAGCGTTAGCAAAGAAGTATTATGATAATGGATTTTAACAGCATGAGTGAAATTTAAAACATTACAGTTTCTCTCGCGAGCTTGATCAAAAGCAGTAAGTATTGGTCTTTAGATTTTTAATGTTCAGTTTTTGAACTAGTCCCTCTGTTTGGAACTTACATTCTTCGAACTCTCTAGAACATAGCGGCTAGAAACTCGTAAATGCTTCAGTCAAGCCCATTAAAGTTATGGAAAATAAATATTGTTTGAGTATGCATCAAGACGCGTTAGAAGAGGTAGTCAGTTGAAAATAATATTCTAGGTTACTTCAAACAATAAACGGTATTCTTGCATACTTTCCAGCATTTTAACTTGGCAGATTTCTAAAAATATAAATAACTTTCAAAAGTCGTTTAGAGCAAGTTTGGATCGATGCCAGTCACAGAAAAAGAACTTTGTGTTAAATTGGCACTGAACTCGCCCATGCTTTATGAGAGAACAGAGCGAAAGAAATGACTTTTATAGCAATGCAAGTCAAGTATGATAAGTTATATAGCAAAGTCAGAGCTCACATTTACTTTGCTATTCGTAAATGTTATTACGATTATTTTTTCAAACTGGAGTGTAAATAAAATAATATTCAGAGTCTTTGATTTTTCTTTCATATTTCTTCTCTCTCAATCTGTACTTTCTGCATAGTTTGAAGAGCGTTACAGTTTGAAATCAAAGAAAACAAACTTCTCTGCAGAAGCCAGGTAATATTTTCCGGCTTTCATAAATTTATTCTTTACAATTTCTCTTGCAAATATTTATTTAAAAACATCTTATCGGACAGAAACTTGTTTTCCAGTATATATAGTCATAAATATCTCTGTTTGGTTCTCATACTTTCAACTTCGAAATTTTGCGAATGCCTACATGAGTGTTAATATGACAAATAAACACAGTTCACCCTTTTTAAAACTACCATTTATTTGCAGCAACTGATAATAAACAGCGATAACTTATAATAATATATTAAATGAAGTCTTGCTAAAGCGTTCCTCTGTTATAAAATCCTTTTCCTGCAGGAAGCGAAAAATCGTTATATCGAGAGTCAACTATGAACACCGCGTCCAGGAGATAGTCTTTATAAGGCCATTAAATTTGCAGATGTTGGTCGTAGACATATACTTCAACTTAAAAAAGTCTTAAATGGCACAAATAATCCAAAATTCCAAAATTCTGCAGAAATAAAACCTCAGAAGTAGGATGTAGTGAATAAAGCAAGTAGTAGTGAAATAACTGACTATAACTGATAAGCAACTAAAATTTATTCAAATCCCTAACTTTTATTCACGATCGCTATATTAGCCTTGGACATTTACTTTTTATTTAGAGCTTTTCTCACAGTACAGTGGTTAGACAGCCGATTGCGATACCAAAGGGCCTGGAATCCCGGAGAAGACATGAGTGTAACTATCCATCCCTTCATAGGAGGCATAGGTGGCCCACCTGTGAGGCGCCTCCATAATAAAGTGACCACCGCTTCTGGCCTTAGTAGTGAGCAAGGCGAAGTCAGCTGAATGCCTGCCATTGATTAAAAAAAACGTTTTACTAAGAATTTAATGGTTAGGTATCCAGACGGGAAATGGTTAGAGACGTTGACTGTCATATACCGTTTGGCCTGAAGAGTTCAGGTAGAAGACAGGTTCCCGTAGAAGACATGGATGTTTGTAAATATATAGTTTCTGTGCATGGAGGCAACAAAATGTATGTCCAGCCAAAAATCGTTTCGAGATCCTCGGACTCTTCACCCTTAGGCCTCTCTTCCAAAATTAGGGCGGAAGTGAGCAAAATTGAACTGTCACCTGTATTCTGCTGAAGGCTCCTACCAGAGACAGAAGCAATCTTGTACTCCTTGCTACGATAAAATTTGTGGGCTTGTTCTGATTACGTCAGAGAAGTGAGATTAGTAACAAAAACAACGATATTTAATGGTTGTATATTAAAATTAATTTTTTCCATGGATTTACGTTTCTATGAAGCAAATATGCTCGGAAATTTTACTATACACTCTGTCACCTTTTGCCTGAAAAATGGAAAACCAAAATTGCTCCCCCGAAACTGTTTAAGATCTGTGCAAACAAAAATTCAAGCATAAAATATTATGAAGTGTGTTTTACTGGGGTTGCATCAATTGCAAAACAAATATAAGCATTCACATGTTTATATTTAATGAGGTTTAGCATTGTATAAATAATTATTTTGATAAACAGCCGTAAGACAGTACGAGATTGTTCAGACATTAGGTTATTTGGAAGCAGGAGACATGAAAAATGACAAACGCCTTCGCCAAGAATCGAACCACAGACCTCTGAGACACGGCCCAGCGCTCTGACCATTACACCACGAAGACATGCGAAGAAAGCGGCAGAAGTACCTTACAGGGTATTAGAAAAATATTTAGTTGTGAAAAACACTTTCACAATTTGAGCTTTAAACTGTTTTAATGGAATATTATCATCACTATATATTATTCCTTAATTGCACTTTTACTTTTCATCTTAGAAGTACATTCCTATGTAATCCTTTTCATGGGGAAGGGTGGGGCTGTCTAATCCTATCTGTATCAAGATTCAAGCAGGATTAATCATTGTAGCTTCTGACCGCCGCATTTAGATGAAAGCAAAATATCTGGAGTTCACAGAATCACGAAGATTCCTGCAATGCTTCCATCAAATAGAAACAATTAAGGAAACAAGAGAAATAGTTTAAAAAATTTTCTACAAGGTACCCCAAAATAAAATTAGATTTCAATGTGGCTTGTAATATATTGATATCGTAGTAGAGGAAGAAGTCATGCATTATGCATTATTTCTATTCAAGCAGCAAAGAGAAATCCCCTTTATCTTGCTTTCTGATTTATCCAAGAAAATTAATTTGCTATTTGCGAATGTGGAGTAAGCACTTGCGTTTAAATGATCTTAAACGAAAGTAAATATTAATTTGCTATAGCTAATGTCCTGCATTAAATATTAGGCTCTTAAAGCAAGCATAAACAAATACATTCATGTCCATAAATTAAGGATAATTCGGAGTCAGGCGGAAATCGAACTCTAAAATAAA
>KK117856.1:62641-74285 GCA_000611955.2 Stegodyphus mimosarum | reverse complement strand
GATTAAAGTCGTACGAAGATGGGGACAGTCGAAATGGCTTCCCACGAATTTTTGGAATCGGGAGTAATCTATTTAATGTTTGGCTACTATTTTTATTTCATCGTAAAACTTTGAAATTTTTTATTAACACTCTAGGATTTGAAAACGAGCAATGGCAACAACTTAAATAAAGCATATTTTCATCTTCAGCTTGTGATACTGTTGCCATTCGGAAAAATGAGGGCGAAAATGATCGTTTTTCCGAGTTTTTAATTAATATCTCTGATTTTAGCTTTTTTAAAAAGTTAACTTCGACGTTTTTGAGGACTAAGAAAAGAATTATAGAAAGTTTGGTGACTATATCTATAGTAATGACTTAGTTATTACAGGACAACCAAAGATAGACTTTCTGCTTCATATATGTAGGTAAACGAGATTTTATTACATAAGTAGGTGTATTAATAATACAACATGTTAAAAATGAGTGGTATAATTAAGTACTTTAACACAAGCGATAACAAAACGATTTTTTTATCTCATTAAGTATCATTTAAAATCCATAAAACATTCGCTCAGGGTCATAGTCTATAATATATGGAAAAAGCAGGAAACTGACGAAGTGCAAACGCAAAGCTGCTTATAAAATTACGAGCCAAAAATCTTAGTTTACTTTTTATTTAAACGAGGCATCGTCATTGAGCATCATTGGATCCTAAGCTATTTTCATAGAATCTGTCATAACCTGCACGCCGCATTTAAAGAGTTCTTATTCAGTGGATGTACTGCTATGATGAACAACTCTTTGTAAGACTCGCATTTCTCATCGGCTTCTACCCGCTCTTGTCCGATTTTGACGCAATATTGTGTGGTTCCGTTTTTATTCTTGTTCGATTCATTTAGCGGGACAATTGCGTAATAATTTAACCTCGTGGACAATGCGACGGAACAAAAAATTCATCATTGTCATTAGTCGAGGGAGGCGGGTGTTTAAACTTGTCTTCACATCAATCATTTTTTCACATCTTGGATGAGTCTTCTTGTTCGCAGTACGGAGTTGAAAGATGCAGAAAGCTAACCAAATGGAAAGGGCAGTTCAGTCTTCTGATGGGACTGAAAAAATCGAAATTAAACCGTGAGTAAAAATTGCAATATTTTTTCGTTTTCAAAATTTTTGTTAATTATAGTCATGGAATTAACTTTACTGCAGTGGGAATTTTGAAGAACTTTAGCTGTTTGTCCAAGATCTCGAGAATTTTTTGTATTTTAAAATTTGTTAAAATTACAAGATAATTTTTATGCTACTGTTTTGTACAAATATTTCAAAATTACGGCTCGCTAGCTTCTGAGCGGCAAAATCACTGAAAACTGGTAGTCCGACTCAAGTTTCTTATCCCAGCAAACAAGCTGACTGCGTGACAGTTCGTGGTTTTCTACATGTGTAATATTAATATGAGCCAGTTTCCACGAAACATCCCTCTTCTTTGGCAGATAGCCTCGAGTGCTTCAGCGTAATCCAAATAATCCAATTCTGCAGAATTTCTCTGTAAAATTATCTTATTTCAAAATCTGAATTAAAAGATTGAATTTTAAATTAAGTGACTTTGATAGATTTCCGAAATACGAGAAGAAATCGTTTGCCGAAGTTACATAAGTACGCCCTCAGTTTACTAGTATCGGTGCCGTCAAACAATTTCGATGCCGGACGATCCTTTTTTAAAAGCGTCGTCTTTAATGAAAAAAATCCGTATATGTAGAATGTAGAATATGTAAAGATGGTCCAATTAGATGATGGTCTTGATCTAAAATAATAGTGATGAATCTATTCCCATAATTTGAATAAATTTAGAAAGTAAATTTCAAAGCAAAAATATGTAATATAGTCTTTATTAATTAGCAACAAACTAATCGTTTGCTCTTGCTTCTTTTCTTGTAGGTATACCCACCATCCCCCCCCCGAAGTGTTAATGTAAAATCCGCGGTAACGGCATTATTAGAATAAACGCCAGGCCACAAGTTTCATGAATTTCCATTGCTTATCCTGTGGCGGCACCTCAATTTTCCTTTTTTTAAACCCCCTTTTTTTCTGTGGCGATAAAATTAATACCCTTATTATGTCACCGAAAAATTTTCGTTTCACTTAACATGAGACATAACTACGAGAACTAGAAGTTTATTTCTAAAAATTATAAAACAAGAAGATATTAATATTTACTTGGCAAAAGTTTACGATGATACCATAAAGCTTTTTTATATCTAATTTCTGTTTGATGAAATTAAACACATGGAAAAAATCCATTAAGTATTTTATATTCTAATATTCCCTGTGGGGTTTTTCTACCTTAATTATGCTTCTATTTTTAAAGTTTATTGGATTTTATTCAATTATCTGATTTGTTTATTACTTGATACTGTAATCATGATTAATTTTGTAGGCTCTATACGCCAGGAGCTTTTCATGTGTTCTTTATCCTTGTCATATGTAAAGTTAGTCAACTACATTTTAAGATTTAACTACTATATTTACTGACACCATGTGGCGCTAAATCATTTAGCTAAGTTAGAGCTACAGGTGTTTTTAAGCATGTGTATTAGGAAAGAACGATAATTGCTTTACGGTTTTTAATTTTTTTCTCTTTGCTAACTAACATTACGAAGAAATATATTAATAGAATTATCTATTCGTCTATTTCGTTTTTGATCGATAATAAATAAATGTTTTAAATGAAAAATTCCACTCTGAAATGGTCATGATGTATCCCCTCCCTTTCCTCCAAATGAAAAAATATTTCGTTCTTTGATTGGGAATACTTCTTTCCATTCGAATATTTTTGAATATATAATTATGTATTATAATTTAAAATTTCAAAATAATGATTGTAATTTTTGGTTTTAAACTTAGCAAAAATTTAGCAGGTTTAAATCTTTTAATTTGCAAGTCTTCATAAAAATTTTGAGCCCGACCTTATCAATAAACCTAGATTTAGAATTATAACTAACATAAATTAAGTTATACTAATAGAAACGAATAAAATTTAATTGGTAATATTTTCTTTCCCATATCAGATGATCCTAGCCATGAAGCATCCCTATGTAATAAAAACTCAAATACTTTATTTTATTATAGGTAGGAGTAATTACAGGTATTACTTTATTTTATTACAGGTAGGAGCAAATTTTACTCGAAGGGGAACTTGCATAATAATGCAAATCCATCTTAATGAGTATAAAACACTTATTATGTTTAATAAATATAATTTTTATATTTCCAGTATCTTAATGTGAATAAAAATTTTGAGCCCGACTTTATCAATAAATCTAAATTTAAAATTATAACTAATATAAATTAAATTTTAGTCTTTAAAGGAAAAAGTATAATCATACTTTTATTAGTCATACTAATAAAAACTCAAATACTTTATTTTATTACAGATAGGAGTAATTACAGATAATACATTATTTTAGTACAGGTTTTATTAGAGGCAAAAATTATTTTACTCCCAGATTGTGAATGGGAGGAAGCTTATTCATTATATAGATCAAATAAACGAAACGTTGGATTTGGGGGGTGCATAGTATATGAACACAATTGGTAGGTATTTATGTTAAGTAACCAGTTACTTTGACACAGGTTAACTTTCAATACTGAATGCTATTTTTAGCCCGGATAAAGGTCTAGACACACATAACTTTTTCTACATCTGCCATAATTATTTTATCAGGTTTAACTAAATTTTTGCCAACAAAAATATAGCTCAAAAGAGAGAAGTGGGATGGTTTCCTTCCGACACCGTACCGTTCCCGTCAAAAAGTAAACGAAAGTAGTAGCGCTCGCTCCGCCCTCGGTGCGGAGAAGGGAGGAGTAGCACATAGTACAACGTACTACTCGTTCAATGTATGACGCCCGACACTCAGCCAAAGAATATGTATTGTTAAGAAGGAAAGCTTCGCAGCAGCAGGAGTGGCTCCCTCTGAACGAAAAGGGACACAACTACGCATGCGTGAATTATCTGTCGCCAAAGCTCGAAGCTGATGTCGAAGTTCGAACAGGTTCGACGGTCACGTTTGTCAAGAGTTTAAAGCTGTGTGACTCCATTTTTTCCCCTACATATTGACAGATATAAAATCAGACATCAAACTGCGATATGGATAATACAAGTTCAACTAGTAAAGCAAAAAAGCACGAAAATTCGAGTTTAAATTATCGCGAAAAGTCAAAGAACGATTCATCATAATCCGTGTTTCTCAATTTCCTGTACACGTGGCGAAGGTGGAAAATCTCGGCCAGATACATCACAGAGGGGGAAATTCTCGCCAACAGGTTCCGTCGCCCAATCCTTTGGCGAATTGTCCCTCTTTCTAGCGGCGTAGAAGACAAACTGGTTTACTTTACGTCTATGGAGCCTTTCCTTCTTTATGTAGACTTTCTTTGACTCAGCGGCTCAGGCAAACTTGTAGTCCGCAGCAGGTACCCGCGCAAAAGCGCTACCCTAGGATAATAATAGACGATTCTCGATTATGTGTTTTTTCTTAAGTTTTGCACGTTGAGGCATAATCTTGGCCAAGGCCAGTTGATAAGCATAAAAATGGCAATTGTAGGTCATATATCGTAAAAGAGCCAAACGACAGAGTCGGCTACCACCGTGGCTGCCACCCCAAGAAAGAAGAGGGCAAGTGCAGAGCACAGTAAGGTGTGAGTATACCATTGTCAGAAAATGCCAGTTGCCAAATGATATAACAATTATAATTAAGTCGATTAGATATTAGAAACTATTGACAATGTGTGACTACTGTGGGTAGTAATTTAAAGTTATTAAAGATTAAAATTTACTGAAATTAAGAAGCAGCAAAAGGGACTAATTACTAGGCAAAAAGTTAGGTAATGCATATAGATAGTGCAGGTGCGGAGAAGATATAACACATGAAATACAATACATAATTCATAGAACAAAGAAATACATAATACATGGATACAAAATCATAACATAAATACATAGGTGAGCATTTGAAGCATCATTCATACAATAAGTTACATACGTAACAAGATATATCAATTATGAGGCATAAATTTATGCATGTTATTATTTTTTTTTTCAATGCATATTTTCTTTATAGATATTTTAACACGGCACGTGGCCTTTTTCTATTCTCATAGGAGGTAAAGTCATAAGTCAGTACAGGTACTGTTGGATTTTGTAGCTTGGGTATTTTATCAAGAAATTTCTTAGCTAGTATGGCCATATAATTTGCAATTTCGGGTATGTCATATTCACGGTGAATTGCCGAGTTGCGAACAAACCAAGGACAATTCACCGCTTGTCTCAGAATAACATTTTGTAGTACTTGCAGCTTGTTTAAAGAGGTCTTACAGGCAAATCCCCATACTGGGCAGGCATAGGTAAGGATGGAACGCAACATGGCTTTATAAATGAGTAACTTGTTGTCAACTGAGAGAACGCTGTTCCGAGCAATTAAAGGGGCAAGTATACGTTTACGCACCCGGAACTTGGTAATAAGCTTTGTGATGTGAGGGGACCATGTGAGAGTGATCTAGGGTAACACCTAGGTAGCGGACCTGCTTGGTCCATGGAATGGGAGTATCATACATGAGGACATGAAGATTTGGATCAATATTCTTCTTCAGTCTCGTAAAGAGAACTGCGTCTGATTTTTCCACATTGATGCGGATTTTCCAGGCCAGAAGCCAGGACTCCAGTGTTTGTATGTGGTTTTGTAGTGCTTGTATAACTAGGCCGTGAGATGCATTTTGGGTGAGAATTGCCGTGTCGTCTGCATACATGGCTAGTGTAGTGTCTGGTGAGTGTGGTATGTCGTTCGTATAAAGGTTGAAATATAGGGGGCCAAGGAGGGACCCCTGTGGTACCCCGGCCATAATCTGGCGGGGGTGGATATTGTGTTTTTAACACGAACGACAAAGTGTCGACCTGTGAGGTAAGCCATCAAATAACGTCTTATATGCCGTCAAATACGGTAATTAAGCAGAGTTTCAGAGTGTTTTAGTCAGCGTGTTCCGCAATCTGAAGACCACGTAACTAGTTATTCAACTATTCGCGTTGATATTTGATATTCAATAACATTCATGTTTAAGGATTTGGCTTATTTTTACAGATTGTGCAAAGCTAAAGCGCAGTTGTAGGTTAGAGCCAATTTGAATGATTACTTCTTCGTGGCCTTTCTGCTTTTTATATTTTACACCATAAATGATGGCTGGTTTGTAAGTACCACAACTGCATTCTGTTCAACTTATTTGATTTTTAGTAAAAAGGTCCTTTGCAACCCTAGTAAGTTTCAGTTTATTTACCTACTCTATGACCGTCTTCTATATAATAATCATCGGCATCCTCATCGAACAGAATAAATAGATCTTTTATTTTTCATCTGCGAATAATTTTTGCTTTCTCGGAAATCAAGAAAGCGTAAGTTCAAAGTGTACCTTATGTTTTGCTAGTATTTTAATGTTTAATTAAAATCTAAAAACCAAATCAAACAGCTCTTTTTTATCCAAATTTTTTGCTGAAATTTCTTCTATCAATCAGCATTAAACTTTCATGCATTGCGAAACCTAGATGTTGTTTAATACCATTTAACGCCAAAAAAGAGATGGAATATTTGATTATTCCAATTTTCAATACTTCCTTGTTAAATCGGCTATTGCATTTAGTGGGCAAAATCGGCGACTGAATTCAATGGCCACTTAACCCCTTCCCGTACTTTAACGAGTCTGACTCCAGATGAAGATTTTGTCCCAAATATAAACATCACGAGCCAAGCTTGCGAAAAGAAAGCTAAGCAAAACATAAACATCACAAGCCGGGCTTTGAACATTAACTTCGTAATTTCACGGTCGTAATCGAACGTTAGTTCCTATCAGTATACCACAAGAATTAGTCACGATTCTCATAATTGCTGTTACAAAGCAGTTTAATTAGTAAAATTAATAAACCCCTGCAAAATACAAAAGATTTAAGTGAAAGCAGTTTATTAAAGTTTACTTCCACTAAGGATTAAAGTTTACTTACTTGAAGTGTTGTTTATTTATGAAGTATTATTTTGAAAGTTACAAAACATATTTATAATATCTACGAAATACAGAAGGATTAAAGTTTACTTCAACGCTAGCAGTATCTCGCAAAACTGATTATAACACCGGCATATATGTTTCGGCTCGTATTGTGATTGTCTTCAAGTATCAGTCTGACTTGTTTACCACGCGTTGACCCATAACACTTGAGCCCAAGTTTCGTCGAGGTAAATGGCACTGGAAGAGGTTAAACTAAAACCTTCAGTGAGCAGTCTGTAGGTGAAAATTTCAGATGTCGCCAAAGACTCATACGGTGGCCGTTTTAACAAAGAAATACCATTATTTCTTAAGATAAAACAAAAGAGAAGACCTTGGTTTTGAGAAGACAAAACCAAACTTAAGTAACCAGTAATTACGCTCATGTTTGATTCAGTATTGTGCGAGAATTACCGCTTCTGGTGTTGCCAGTTGTCTTCGAAGTGTTATAAGATTGCACGTGTTACCGAGATATCCAGCACTGGCCATGTGCTTAAATCGCTGAATGTTGGCAGCTCAAACCAGATTAGAATCTATATGAACGGACTCCGTACATGGCTGCTTTTGTGTTTTTCCTCTTGTTACTGACAGTAAACAATCTCCCTTACAGCATCTTCCAGAAAGGCATCTCACTGCTTAGGCAGATAGCTTTCACTTGCTTTGCCATGCCCAATTAACATAAATGTGTTGCCATTTAACAAAATACTATTGATGTGCTTTCCTATTTATTTTTCAATCTAATCACAGATCAAGTATTATCAGGGTCTATTATATTGATTTTCATTTAAAAGTTCACAAGTATCAAAAACATCTTCCTCTACCATTTGGCATTGTATTGCTTATAAACTTGGCCTTATTGAAAGAATTAATGTTTAATTCAGTAACTAAAAAATGAAAACTCGCTTTATAAGCATGGCGAAATCGTATCTCTGACGTTATGATTGCAAAAGACCATAATCCGTAGCTTCTTTGAGAATTATGTTAATCTCACTCTACATTGCCTGTCACTAAATCCATGAGCTATAGAGCTAGTCTCTTATCTCTGTGCCCTCCGCAAAGTTTACTTTACTTCTGTACTCTTAAAATCGAGTTGTAATTTTCTCGTGAGTAGAGTTGGGTGTTTGATGACACGAAAGCTCCTAGACAAAGGGTATGTTCCTTTCACCTTCAGTTCAGTTAAACTTTCTAGTATGTTTTTAAAGATTGCGTAATTTTGGAATTGAAATTTTTTAGGCTTTAGCAAAATAAGCACATCGAAGAATTAAACATTAAAATAGATAATAATAAATAAAACGAATGGTGGTAAGCATGAGTAAATTTACTCTTCTTAAGCCGAATCCTGTTTATTTTTTGCTCTAACAGTTCGCAGATATTTGGAAATATAAAATATATTAGTCACGAAGGTTAAATGGAGGTAGCTAAGTTTTTGGAAAAAAAACTCTTATAAAATTATTTTCGTGATTTTTTTTCCCAGAATATTTTGACGCATCAATAAATAATCTATCTTATAAATTTCATGTCTCTCTCACTATTAGACGAAAAGTTAAAATTTTTACAGGTGCCTAGTTACTCTTAAAAGATTATTAGATTGAAAGCTTCAATTTCTGAATTCTGCACTTCTGATTGTATAATTTACATTCTTAATTCGAAAATAACTAATGAAATACTCTAACAGTTTTTATAATAATATGTACCCAAAACGTTTTTGATTTGCTTGATAAGTTATTAAATTTTCATACAATACTGATATTTCGGACATGCTACAGAAGATGTAATGAAAAAAAGAAAATAGTTTTAGAATTAAATTGTTTTCAATACATTACCCTCAAAATAGCGTTCATAAAAAATATTTAATGCTAGAATATGATACATTATAACTGTTTTAAAATTTATAAAAGGCAATTTTTAAATTTAATTGTTTAATATTATACAAATACTGGTCTATTTTATTTTATGACCACATATGCGTAACAGTTTTTAACGGGAACATGAATTCGTTAGTTTTCACTATTGGTCACTACTAAGTTAAATGTTTTCTCAGCTGTTATAATAGTTTTTTTATTTTCAAACCCTGTAAATAATATTTTAATATATATCATTCCGTTTCGCTCTTTTTTATTAAAACAACTTGTCTAAAAGATAGTGTTTAGAAAGATTTTGGTATACTTTAAAATAAGCTGATAGCCAAGATTTTCTGGGTGAAAATGTCAAGTTGGTGCGTATATATTTAAAAGGAAAACTGCCTAACGCGTGTTGTTCTGTAACTGAAAAAATCTTTTATCTCAAAAATATTATTACACAGTAACAAATCGCAGGTAAATTTCATGTCTTCATCCTGACTGGAACAAATTTAAATTGTTTGTGGGTATTCTGTTATATTTCAATGACTATTAAACTGAATATTTTATATGCAACTTTCTGTTTGTTTCTTATTTCAGATCTTATAATTCGAAAGATAATTGATAAAATATTTACGAGTAATATAATAAATACTAATGTTTCCAGTATGCATTTTAACAATTACATTAATAATGTTGCAAGCGTACGGGCTCGTTACGGATTGAATGCACAAGTCGTAAAAAAAGTTAACAAAAATTTATTCTTTCTACAAGAAACAAATCAAAATGCTGAAATATTTCTTCAGAGATATTCGCACAATATCTCAAACGTTTAGCAAAAACTCAGTTCAAAACAGATAAAATAATTCTGTCTCACAGCGAAATCGCTACAATTAATAACAGCATTAAGTAAACAAATAGCAGTTCGCCTTTTATAACTACAACAACTGAGATGAGGTGTTTCATTTCGGCTTTTAAAAGCTTTTTAATTATCAGTAGAACAATCACGATTTTTCTGGATGGCAACAGTAATTACGAGATATTTATTTATTAAACATTAAATGCACGCGCTCTTTTATTTTTATTTTATTTTTCGACGTAGCTTTCACTTCAAAAATCGTCTGCGTTGCACGGGAAATATAAAGCAATTTTAATTACAATTCTAAATAAATAGCCAAATAAATATGAAATCCGTAACAATAAATTATTAATTTTTTATCATCGTGATATTTTCAAAATGACGTATTAATTATTGAGCTTAATTTTCCTCTACCTTTCTCAGCATGCAATTCAAAAATTTCTAATTTATTTCTAAAGTGTATGCATAAACAGGAATGTTCAAAAGAATGCTATTGAAATGAATAATTATCGCTAACTTTGTAGAATACAGAACATAGTACTATTATATCTACTCGTATGCGTTTTTCAGCGTACTAAACGCTTGCATGGCCAATCGCCTAAAATAGTTTTTGTGAAGAAAATATTTGATATGGATACCATATGCACGGCCTGTTAAATTATACACATTTCCTTCACTTCATTTAAATTCACTTCCTCGAGTTATCTTAGTGTCTTCAATTTAAACATCTAGAATGTGGTTTTAATTTTATTCTGTCATTCTTCCAGCCGCAATATAAAGTTCTCCAAAACACTAAAACTTTTGTCTGGTACTTATTGCAACACGCGCCAGTCTGAATTAGTTATAAATATTCTGTTTTTTTTTCTGATGCTTAACTTTCATTACGTCCCGTCACGTTTTCATAGCTTTTACAAAAAGTTGCTATCATCTCGCCACTTACAAAAGATAAAAACTGCTTGCTGTACAGTTCTGCTGTACAGCTGCACTAATTTTATCATCAAAAATCGTTAAAGCTTTTAAATTAACATTTTATTTTTCAATGTTTGTAGGATACAGAGCTTTAAAATTTAGTTTATGCGTTATCGCTGCAACTAAGTCTCTTCCAATGTTAAATACTTTTCGCAAAAGAGAGCAGTTAGGTTTTGATATTTCTTTTAGATTTTCGATTTTAGAATTTCGATGTTTTCACCAAGTTTTTCGACTTAACAAGTTTTTGTGATCAGATTTTAATGTATGAACCGAATCAAATATTGCAAATAACTTTTTCAGTTCATCGGCTGAGTTAACTAGGCAAGAATTCCTATTCAAACTCTGCGTAAACGACAACTCGGAGAACATGTTTTGATTTATTCTGTTATTGTCTGATATCAAACACACAACATTAAAGTCTGCATCATCTAGTAATAGAAAATTTTTTTGTTAAATGAAATAAATCTTCAGAAATCATATTAAGAACTTAATACTAATCCAATAATTTTTGTATTTTTGCACTGACTTTATTTTCAGCAAAATCTGAAAGCTCTTTGAATGTTATTTTTTGGTGTTAACTAATTTTTATCAGTGAGAAGACTCGCAGTGCTTTTTTAAGTGACAGTGAATTAAATTTAATTTTTATATGAGCAATATTATGTCAGACATTGCACGATTTAATTTCGAACATGAAGTCAGTCTTTTAAAATGCCTTACAGATGGTATTTATACCAAATTACTTGCAGGAACTGCTTCATAACATGACTTAGATTTGGTATATGCCATCAAGAAACTGCTGTACCTGTTTTCTTCGTTAGATTCTTCGAACTGTTTCATTTGCTCCAATATAAACTGACCTTTTCCTGTCCATCGTCCTCTTTCTGTCTTAAATCTTTTGACCATCTAACAGCGGTCTCAAATTCA
>KK117856.1:29955-50983 GCA_000611955.2 Stegodyphus mimosarum | reverse complement strand
TTTTTTTTTTGACGTAGCTTTCTCTTTAAAAATCGTCTGCGTGCGTTGCACGGGAAAATAAAAAGGAATTTTAATTACAGTTCTAAATAAATAGCCAAATAAATGTGAAATTCGTAACAATATTCTCTAAAACTTTAACGAATTTTTCATTAACAAACTCAAAGATTTCAAAGCCAGCAATACCAACGTTGTACAGAAAAACATTTTTATCTCCAGCGCGTGAGAGCGTGTATCGAAATTTCTAAAGATATGCTCAATTTAAAATTATTTTGCGATATTGCTGTTGAACTGAATTTTATGGTTTAAGTGCGAAGAACATGGTATTTAACAAATA
Source organism: Stegodyphus mimosarum (assembly GCA_000611955.2). NCBI lineage: Eukaryota > Metazoa > Arthropoda > Arachnida > Araneae > Eresidae > Stegodyphus > Stegodyphus mimosarum. The sequence continues at coordinate 50,649 of KK117856.1, read as the reverse complement.
AAGGTAACACAAAATGTTAAATAAACGTCCCTTTCGACGTAATTTAAAATCTGAAACATTTCCGATTTTTTTTCATTTTTTACAATTTAATGCAGAGCGATAAGATTTAGTGGCAACAATTTGAAAAGTGATACGCCGTTTTTGTGTTTCCGACGCAAAATCGCAAAACGAAAGTAATAGTCCTTCGGGACTAAATCCCTTTGGACTAAAAATGCTAATTTTCACCCTCAGTTTTCTGAGTGGCAACAGCTTCGCACACTGGAGATAAAAATCTGCTTTATTTTGAGAAGCATTGCCACTGCTCGCTTTCAAATCGTAGAGTCTGTTAATAAAAAACTAAGTTTTACAACGAAGTAAAAATAACATTGCCAAATATTAAATACATTATTCTCGATTTCAAAAATTCGAAGTCATTTCAACTGTTCCCATCTTCGTACGACATTAATCAGCCGAGATATTAATTAAAAACTCTGAAAACACTAATTTTCGCACTCATTTTTCCGAGTGGCAACAGTCTCGCGCGTTGGAGATAAAAATGCTCCATTTCGAAAAGTGTTACTACGGCTCGCTTTCAAATCTGTTAACAAAAAATTTGTAAGTTTTACGAAATCTATATTTATAAATTATGCGTGTTTTTTTCGCGTTATTGATTTCTGATTAATTATGATCACTTTTTGCCACACTTAATCGACTAAAATTGCATATAGGTGAAATATCGGAAGGAACTAGAGCTTTTATGACCATTTCATTAGAAAGACGAAAATCATTAAAAACTGCGGGCCATTGTTGCTGATATAATGAAAGAGAATTAGTTTTTTTCAGTGGAAATTTATGTTTTTCATGTGGGTTCCATATCGCATCAGACGGAAAAATGTGTAACTATGAATCGTATTTTTTGCATCGTTATTATAGAAGGATTGCAGCGGTATCGTTCTCTATGTTGTTAGATACATTACATTCAATCTAACTTAACTGGCATTGGGTACTTTTGCTAGTAAATGTATAAAATGAGGGGCTGCTTAACTTTGAGTTCACGGAATTCGGCACGGTTTTTATCACGTGGGCAGTAGTTGGAAATGAAACTAAGGAATTTTGTGCTAAATTTTTTTGTGTGTACTGCCTATATGCTTAGTTAGTCTGCATGATATTACGTATCGCATTCCTGTTTTTCATTTGAGAAAAATTCTAATCGGAGTATCGATGGATAAGCTGTCAGCTCGTTAAAATTAAACCTTATTTCAATCAATTCAGATTCATTTTGCTTATTCACAAATTTAAATAACGCTAAAGAAACTGCATCGGTATGCTGAATAACTAAGAATAATAATCAACTCCCGATTAACAATAAAAGGATTAACTAGGCTTCGTCTGAAAGAAAAGTTTCATTGAGCAATAATGAAAAAGATTCCTATTACAAAACATCAGAGCAAAGCAAAATAATGGAATATGTAAAAAGGAAAAGATAATGCATGGGATAAAAGCACTGGTAGCAGATATCTGATAGAAAGATTCTGGAAACCAAAAATTCACACCTATTTTTTAAGTCGGTTTGAACTCAATAACATTATTCAAGTTCACGTCTAAATATCATTTATTTCTCAATGCATTTTACAATTTAGCCTCTTTATTATTGCTGATTCCCATTATTTAAGAATGCATTTTTCTTTTTTTTTTAATGCTGAGGATTTATATAGTATAGTTTATATAGTATTTATGTAATATAGTGCGTACGGTGACTTCTGAACAAACTGCTTGAAATTAAAGGGTAAATTATTACTAGGAATATTCTGGTAAATTAAACTGGATTACTCCTCTTTTCTATACTTAGAACTCAACTCTGGACGTTGTTCCTAGTATCAGAAGGGAAAGTAGTTAGTGACACTGACTGCCGAACCGAAAGGTCCTGGTTCGAATCCCGGAGAAGCCATGGATGTAATTTGTTCTTCTCTTTATGGGAGGGAACGGTGGCCAACCTATTAGCTACCTCCATAATGGAGAGACCACCGCTTCCTGCCTTAATAGCAGCCAATGCCTACAAACAGCTGGAGCCTGCCATTGGGAGAAAAATTCTTTCCTTGTATCTTGGTTAACCGAAAGTTGCATGCATTTCCATTAACACAGTTTGCCTGTTACCATCGAAAGTAAAGGCATCTTAGGTTTTTCTGTTAAGATTATCAGTACCTATGAATTATATAAATATTTAGTGCGTTCTTTATTTAATGGTAATAAATCATAATGGGATTAAAGCATTCTACGAATAAATGAATTTGAAAAAAATTCCTTCCTTTCGGGATTAAAATACCTTAGCCTACATGAAAGCGAGAATGTATTATGAACTGGTTTTCATTCTCGATGGCATGGGTTCGTTAGCTTTATTACAATGCAAGGCATGCATGTCTTCAGAGTTCGTTAAACGATGTGGTAAAAATAGATTAAATCTTGAGTTATTAGGAACCGCAAGTGAAATGTCACTGGTTCCGAATTTCGAGTTCTGTGGTAAAGAAATTTAACCCATAAGTATTTTTCAGTCACAATAAGGCTTTACAAAGTTTGTTTCTCATTATGTTCTTTTGTTCAGTTTAAATTTGCCATCATTTCTGTTGTTCATTTTAATTAGTAAATCTCTACGTTATTTAAAATATACTATTGTGATTTACAACAGTTTATCATAAAGAATGTAAAAATGCATGTAAAGCATCTTCAAACTTCTCTCTATGATATGTTTTTAAATACATTAAAACTACTCTAAATCACAACTGAAGATAATGTTGCCTCGGTGAGTCCAACAGTCAATAGTATTCAGTGATTGTAAAAGTGCTTGTAAATCTAGTGGTTATAAAAGCTAAACTATTTCGAGATTTCAGCTGATCTGTTTTGTATGGTGATCAATGCAATCAGCTGAGTATTTCTCTCTTGGGAAAAGCTAGTTGTAAATAAATTTGGAGATGTGCGTAACTTTGACAGATTTGAGAAAGTAAATAAATTGGAATTCTGGCTATATCCGCATTATAAAACAGCAAGAAATACTCAATACCACTTAACGATGGCAAGAAGTATGCATTATCATACTTACATGTAACACCAACAAACTTTTTATTTATTTAAAGTATTCAAAGGATTTATTGTCCGAAGCAATACAATATCCAGAATTTAAAACTTTGGCATGTTATTTGCAATATAAATATTGTAGTCGATGCGAAGCTTTAAAGAAATGAACCAACATATTAGAAAACACGCGAAAAATGTGTATAATTTCATAAATCGCACCTTAAGCAAGCTATTTATCAAGCGTATTTGCACGAAACTGATATTCTTTCAAAAAAGTTTTTAGTAATAATCTTTTTAACAGAATATCAATTTGGCTCTAATATGCAAACATTTCTTTGCGTTTTGAAGTATATACCCGTAGTTTCCTCTTGATGTGTCCTTCCATCTCGGAAAATGATTTCTGTAAAATTCTTTTAAAATGTAGCTAATGTATTTTTCAGATTAAAGAATTAGATTACAAAGACAATACTGGAAATCCTGAAATTCTAAGAAATGAATTTTTCTTTAAAATGCACTAACCAATTATATTTCTTAAATATGCTGTTAAAAATGTTACTAATTTACAATTTATAATTTTATTGCATTAAACCAAATTAATTTTTAGTCCAAAATGGCAATTTGCCCTGAAGGACTATTAATTTCGTTTTGGCATTTTGTGTTGGTTCACTATAAATGTCGATTCACTTTTCGAATTGTTGCCACCAAATGCTAGAGCCCTGTATTATATTTAAACAAATTGAATAATGGAGAATTTGCATAAATGTATATATGTTTTTCGCAATGGGATAAAACAATGGTACCTAGAGCCATCAAATTTTGAATAGCGTACGCTACCACTCGAATATGGGCATCTGGAAGCCCAGATTTGGAATTTGTTTTATTACCTATTTCATATTTTGCAAAACTTTAACGAATTTTTGATTAACAAACTCAACAATTTCGAAGCGAGCAATGACAATACTGTACGGAGGAAAACATTTTTGTCCCCAACGCGTGAGACTGTATCGGAAATTCTAAAGATAGGCGCAATTTTAAATTATCTTGCGATATTGCTGTTGTACTGAATTTTATGGTTTAACTGTGATGAACATGATATTTAATAAATAAAGTTAGCCCACAAAATGTTAAAAAATCAATGTTTTCAGATTTTTTTAAAAATTTTATTTTAATATTGTTGGAATGGTTGTTTCGAAGTTCCATCGTAATCGTAAAGTGTTTTTGAAGATAATTTGTCTTTCTACTGGCGCACGCTCCAAACTCCTAGCATAAAGGAATCCGCGAGTATTTATAAATTAAATATAACTACTTTTATGGGACTTTTTCTTTAATTCTAGAATGTAACCCAAAATGCTTTGCGTTCATAAAGCGCAAAATGAGCTCTAAACAAAAGACGGGCATTAAACGTTTACCTATTTTTCCATCAGAAGCGTCTTTATCAAGGTCACTTTTTATAAAATTACTAATAAAACATTTCATATTGCCAATCGATGATGTGTTTTGAGTTCTCCTCTTCCTTTTTTCTGAGTTTTGTCTTTTGAGATTATTGCTACATCTGTTCTACTCGAGAAATTTCCATGGTATTTTTTTTCTTTTCGTGACTTGTCTGTAACGGTTATAGGGTAAGGTTACGTACTATTATTATTTAAGTCGTACCTTTTGAATATTAGACGCAATATCGCACCAAATGAGCCCCTTTCGACAAAACTACTGACCTCCTAGTCAACTATATTGTTTCAAATTATGTTTACCTTCCGGTAATTTGTGACGAAGCTCGCGGACTCAGTGCCTAAAATGCAAGGGATGGGTACACGACTTACGTGCTAGAACTGACAAGAAAATAAAAAAATGTTTGTGATAATTTTGTTGTACTTAACTGTTTAAGTAAATTAATTGTGAAAAAGAACGTTTTATTATATTTATTCAGTTTTAAATGCAGTACAACTTAAGCTATAGGTGTAGTACGACTCATAATACTTAAATGTAGTACGACTTATAATACTGGAATACTAGTTGCCTAGGTCGAATTAAGTCGCGTGCATAAAGTTTATTAATTTTATCCAAGAGAGTAAACTGTATGGAATTGTTTTGTAATAAATATCAGTACAAGGCAACACGTGATATTTTCACCACACGTAATTTTTATTTTCTTCGTATAGCCTACGATTTCTACCTATTTTTTCTCAGGGTGTAAAACTTACTCAACCTTTACCCTATATAGTTAACTTCGTTTGCTTTTGTATGTTCTAGAACAAGGTTATAAATTAAATTTTAGTTTCAAGGCAAACTGTAGTAGTAAAATGCAGAAAAGAATAAAATATTTATATGTATAAAATTTCCATAAGCCACTAATAAAAAAAATCAATCATTATGCGGAGCTAAGAAACTGTGTAATTTACATTTAAATAATTTTAGTACGTAAAGATGGCAATATACGACGGCGCACAGATAATCCTTCTGCATGGAAATAAGTAAAATATTCCTCAAGTAATAATTTAAGCGCCGTAATATACTGCCCTCAAATAATAGTTTAAGCTTAATAATAGTATAAACATTAATAAAATATTTTATTTCAGTTTATTATAAATGCATTGAAGGTATTAGAACTGTAGATAGACGTATTATAAATCACATGTATGCAAGTAAAAAGAGCAAAATAATGGGCGTATCGATTTTAAATTCATCAGTTAATTAAGCGATGAATTTAACTTTAAGTAAACTAAAGATCATGGGGCACTGAATGGTAACATCAAACAGGCCGCATGGAGCATAATTGAAAGATTTAATGCCGTGTGCAATGGCAAAATTTGGCGCCGGGACGCATGAATGGTAAATGCTCTCGTAGCATAACATACCCTACTGGGTGACGGAAAAGATTGAGCTATATAGATCCATCTAACACATCCATTGAGTAAAAATAAATGAATGTTTTGAAATCAGGTTTGTTATCAAGTTGTGGCAAGATGCTTAAAAAATCTCGTTTAATGGTGCTCAGAAATGATGACGAAATAAAAAAAAAATGGGGTAAATTATTTAACGTTAAACAGTAAATCTTTAATAATTCATTTCTAATAAAACATCTGACACTTAAAAAAGCCAGAACTTAGCAAATCTTTGTAAGCTGCTGTATGTTTTTTGCTTCCTGTAATACATTTCTAATTACATTTTATAACAACATATCTAGGTACATCTATAGAAGCATTTACAGGATAATTTTTACAGAATTTATAGGGAAATTTATAGGTAATTTTATTATAGGATACAAAAGCATTTAAAGCATATTTTTGTTGACAATTATAGGACATTAAAAAATTAGGGATATTTAAAGTTACATTTATAGGGCAAATTTATTTTGGAGCATTTATATATTTTGGAAATATTTTGGAGACATTTTACAGGAGCGTTTTATAGGGTGTTTACCATACTTAACTTCCACTGGCTTCTGTACGGCGACATGCGTAACCTGCCCTACAGCTTCAATAATGCTTCTGCGACAAAATCGTGCATCAAATCGTGACAGCAAATTGATGCATAATATTTTGCCTACAAAAATGATAGACATAATGATACGAAAAAACTTGATGTTGAAAATAATAAAAGCAATCATTAAGAAGTTAAACAAGGCATTTTAAAAACTGGAATACTTCGGAATGAATAAGGTCATAAAAGAAAAATCATCATACAGTCCTGAAATTTAATTATAATAGGTTGCAATGTTTTATTAAAAGCAGGCAGTAAAAAGTCAATTTCGTTTAATCTAGTATATTGCGGCTTACTAATTATAGCTTATTTAAAGTGTGTGTTAAGTATAATGTATTTTGATTTAGGTGTAAACTATACTTTAATTCTACAACAAATGGGAAAATCTAATTGGAAGACAAACATGTCATTATCGAATTCAAGATTCGGGAAAAACTTAAGATTGGCATAAATTTGGAAGAAAACTTTCTAGATTTTAAAACTGATCAGATTCAGGTCCCTTTTTCTGTGGAGTAGAAAATTTTTGGATAATTATTGGAAATAAAACATCATTCGATTTTCTCCTGAAGATTAAAAAATTTCACTACACAAATCTTTTACACGTGAAGGAGATGCATTTATGTCTGATCATCTTCGAAACCGATAGTTTTAAACTTCGGATAATTTTAATCAAGGTTTGAATAATTGTTATTTGAACATACAGCTTTAACCAATACTAGAAGAATTATCGAAAGCTTGGCGCGAATTGTATTTTGATAAATTAGCAGTAATATAACAATAAACATGCTAACTGATAAGGTATTCCTCCCCCCTTCTTAGCATGCCTTCGTGATGTAATGGTCAGTACACTCGGCGCACATGGTCAGTACATTTGAGAAGTCCGGGTTTGGAGTACCGGCGAGGGCATTTCTGAAATTTCACATCTGCTTCTAAATAACCTAATGTCTCTACAGTGGCGCCCGAACTAAAAAAAAATGTTGGTTTTCGCATCTCCTGCTTCTAACGTAATGTCTCTGCAAACTTCAAAATTTGTAATGTTTTGTAAATATTAAACTGACGAGGTTTAATAAGTTAAAGTTTCAAAAACAGTTTTCTGAAATTCTTAATATCCATCCAAAGATTTGTCTTACCATTGGGACAGTATTTGTTGGAAGATATTAAGCAGCAGGAAGATATGACGTCGAAACTGATGCTGTACTAATACAGTTTAAAATAAACTGTTACGTGCATTTAAGTTTCCCGCATTGACAAAGCAGAATAACCATGTTAAAAATAGCAATAAATGCTACTAAAGGCAGGTAAGTGTCTAGGCAAGAGCATCTGACAAACATGTCTCCCTTCTTCAGTACCTTGGACATGTTCTTCATGACTATCATGACATTGCTGCCATTTTCAGGTACATTTGCTATGATGTAGCGTAGTGCATTTTCGTATAAGGTTGCAAATGGTGTAACATTTGAAATCTCCTACCGAAATGCAACAAACTCCCAAGGCTGTTGATACCAGTTAGGTTGTAACTGAAAAATTCAACCTCTCAAAATTCTGCTCTACCGCGAATATTACATGTACAATAAACATCGTGCTGTAACAGTAAGTTCACCTGCATTTTTTGTCGTTACATGGAATAGATTTGATGTGTAAGAGGCTTACAAGGCATTTATTTGCTGATAAATTTACATTCGTAATTTTTTATTAGAAGTTAGCGATGTTCATCATTTTCATCTGTCATTCGAGATAACTTCATTCCTCATTGTTTTAGATAATTACAATGCAAGAAAACTTTTCTTTATCTCTTGACTTTGTAGTAATGCAAACTAATCACGTCGTTATATACATATATTATATATTTATGTTTGATTTCATGGAGGAAATCGACTACAACGATTAACTCCGATGCAAAACTTTTAAAATCCAAGTGCGCGGCATGCAGTTCCAACCATTAAACAGGTATATCATAATTGGTACAAGTACCACTCAGCCATTGCTGATTCAGCAAGAAATACAAATGATATTGCAAATGTAGCTTTTGATCATGCAGCTTAACTTTTGAAATGTGTGAATCAGAAATATAGCCAAAAAACCAATTGAAGCTTCTTTCGCTCTTGTTTTCATTTTTAGAAATAAACAGTCGTAAGTTTCGACGTGATTTATGTCCAGTGTTAACCATCGTGGAATAAAAACATTGGTTCATTGTTCTGAGAATTTAATACTTTTTCTATGTATTGAGGACGTACCTTCAAAATTCGGGTGATATTTACTTCTTTTAATGAAATTTAGAATACTAATGGAGGCTTCGATATTTTTGTTCAAAACTCTTTAAAGTTACCCGATGAAAATTTCTACATGACGTACATCACTAAAGACATTCTAACTATACAGATTGTTTGTTTGCTGCGTTACATTCGTCTTTTAGAATTAAGCAAGCTGTATAAAAAGCACATTGTTCTCAATAAGAATTTAATCAAAACGAGTCGTGAGGTTATTCCTCGCAGCTCCACGCACAAAACTTTTATGTGCTTACGTATTTAATCATCATTTCCTCAATTTAAACTCCCCAGTTTAGTCTTATAAGTAGTCATGCAATCTCGGTGTATGATTCAGTTTGATAAATCTCTATATTGTTAACTAATCCATTAACGTAAAGAACGACAGTGTCAGGATATAAGCAGAACATCGCATATCTCTAGCATGCTTTGGTACCGAAAGCGATGAGCATGACCAGATAGTAACTCTAAGATTCTCGGAACTGCCGGTGAGAACACGTGTTGAGATAGAATTGGGGTGAGATCCCCGAATTTCACTGTTGGTCGTACATATGCAGTCGAAGAACACAACTAAATTTTCACATTTCCTTCTATTAAAAACTAAATGGTTTCTACAGTGGCGCCCGAATTAAAATGTGATGGACAATATTTCGTTGGGATAGGGATTTAGTAGAATGGTCTAGCGCTCTAGTCTCCTTTATATGGTAGAGAATAATAAGAATTATCGCATCCTATCGTACATGCTTTCTAAGTATGAGTAGCCAGTTTGTTTCAGCTAGCAACTCGAAAGATCTATGACTAGCAACTTAAAAGATTTTCGAAAATGGTCTAGCTAATTTTTCGCGTTTTCTGCTCTGAAAACGTATTAGTCTCTACACGTGTTTTTATTTGGAGATATTAAAATCATAATGCGATAATACTGAATTTATCATCTGAGGTATTACAACTACCTTCAAAAATAAAAAGGAAATAAAATTGTCTGCTGCATGATAGATATACAGGGTATTTATAAAGTCCTGGACCCATTTTTATGTTTAATAACTCATAAAATAATGAAGATATAAACATTTATTGATGAAATGGAAAAATATAAACATCAATAAATGCAATTTATTATGGCATTTATTAATGGAATAACTTATGTATTTTCCTTCTCAGGTTTGAATATCTTTACTTTTGTAAATATCGTCTGCGTTTGTAAATATTTCAGATAATTTCATTTTCCAGTCTAAATATCTGTACTTTTCTAAATATCGTCTGCTTACGAAGCATTCTTTCATCTTTCTGGCATTGTTAATCGGCATAATGTGCGCAGATGGGGATCTGAAAACCCCCATGAATACCGTGAGGCACAAAGGGATTCCTCAAAGGTTAATGTGTGGTGTGGACTAATGCACGACCGAGTCACTGGACCTTTCTTTTTTACAGAAAAGACGGTCTCATCAGTCATATACTCAGACATCTTGGAAAACTTCGTATTTCCACAACTAGAAGAGCTTCAGCCCCATGTCTTTTTGCAACAAGATGGTGCACCACCTCATTGGGGTACCATCGTTCGTAGTCCTTTGAATGACCATTTTACAAGAAGATGAATTGGGCGAGGAGGTCCAATTCCTTGGCCACCCAGATCACCTGATATAACACCGCTGGACTTTTTCCTTCGGGGATTTGTAAAGGACAACGTTTACAGGAGGAGAGTGTCGAACATGGATGACCTAAAAGCCAGAATTACAACCGCAATAACCTCTGTGGATGCCGACATGCTTGCCGGTACCTGGCGTGAAACGGAATATGGACTTGATATTCTCCGTGCGACGAAGGGGGCCCACGTGGAAGTTCATTGACAAGGGTCATGAAACTTTTTGAGTCTATCTAACCATTTATGTTGTTAATTTTAATCTATCTTTATTATTTTATGAGTTATTAAACATCAAAATGGGTCCTGGACTTTACAAACACCCTGTATTAATGTTTTACTCGAACGATTGGAAAATGTTTGCTTTCAAAAATAAAATGAAATAAAATTGTCTGCTGCATGATAGATATATTAATGCTTTACTCAAACGATCGGAAAATGTAAAGCTTCAGTGAGACTTCAAACAATTAAATAACATAAAATATAAACTGAAAGCTTTTAGATTTAGCATTACGTTTTTTTAACGTTTCGTGTGTTAACTTTATTTATTAAATATCATGTTCTTCGCACTTCAACCACAAAATTCAATTCAACAGCAATATCGCAAAATAATTTTAAAATGAGCATATCTTTAGAATATCCTATCCCCAGTTTTGCGATAAAGATTTCTGGAGATAAAAATGTTTTTTCCCTTGTACAGCGTTGCCATTCCTCGCTTTGAAATCGTTGAGTTTGTTATTCAAAAATTATTTAATGTCTGACAAATATGAAATAGATGATAAAAAATTCCAAATTAAGGCTTCCAGATCCCATATTCGGTGCAGGATTACATTATTCAAAATTTTATGGCTTTAGGAACCTTTGTTTTATCGCAAAGAGAGGTATATACATTTATGTAGATTCTTCATTATTCAATTTCTTTAAATATAATACAGGGCTGTAATATTTGGTGGCAACAGTTTGAAAAGTGTATCAACGCAGAAAGTGAATCAATGCAAAGTGCCAAAACGAAATTAATAGCCCTTCTGGGGTAATAATATTGATCACCTTACTTAACAAAGAGCATTTTAAATTTTTTTTAAATCGTCCTCTAGGTATATTCGCCATTTCCTAATAAGAAATGAAATTTTATTACATACTAAAGTTGTAATTCTTTATTCATAAAAATAAATTTTTCCATATTCAGAAAACTCGAAATTACCGTTTGAAATCTTGATCATTTGCGTTTCCTTTTCTTCTTTCTTCATATTTTTCAGTTACTCCTTGCGTCACTCTCATGTTGCGAGTTCACGGACAGGTTTTTTTCGTTAGGGGCCACAGAAAGGGTATCTTTCTTTGATATGTATGTTTTGACCCAAGACCACGTCAAGGGCAAAAAAGAACTTTTGATTCCAATTTTGTTAGACCATCTATCTTAAAACAAAATCAGCAAGTTTTGTCACATCTCCTTGCTACAGCCGAAATTGACCTTAAAGGTAAAAATCTTTTCAGAACTCGATTTAGTTGAACTTACTTATTTGAACTTGAATTCCTGCAAAAAGTTATAATTTATTTAACTAAAACCACCGGAACAAAGATGATTAGCTATTTTTTTACATCTGTGGACAGATTAAAAGTTCGGTCAATATTCTAATAGCTCTTTTTTAATAAATTAAATAATTTAATTTTTAATAATTTTAATTTATTTTTAGTCCAAAGGGATTTAGTCCCGAAGGACTATTACTTTCGTTTTGCGATTTTGCGTTGATTGACTCTGAATGCCCGATTCACTTTTCAAATTGTTGCCACTAAATGTTATCGCTCTGCATTAAAGTTTAAAAAAGGAAAAATCTGCATAAATGTATGCATGCTTCTCGCATTGTGATAAAACCTAGAGCCATCGAATTTTGAATGACGTAATCTTACTGCGAATATGGGCATCTGGAAGCCCTAATTTTGAATTTGAAATTTGCTTTATTATCGATTTTATGTTTTGTAAGTTAGAGATAGCTTAAATTTTTTAAGTCAAGTGACGTCAAGCGTGCTGTCACCGGGTTTGTGTCCACGGAATTTCTATTTGTCAGCGGGATTTGCAAACCACTTATAATACAAAAAGACGTATACGAAAATAAAACAGTTGCTTACTAGCTACCCACACTTAAAGGAGAAGTAGGAACATCCATGTATCCCAGTTTTAAATTCGCTTATTCGATATTCGTAGAAAACGCATATTCTAAATTTTGGGTATAATAATCAAATTAGCTCTCCGATAAAACTACTTCGCCAACTAGCCAACCATTTCTTCAGATAAGTAGCCAATTACATTGTAGAGCGATACGATGAAGAGATGTAAGTTATTTTGAAGTAGGAGACGTGAAAAATCTGCAGTGCCTTCCACAGGACTCGAACCTGGACATCTCGATTACTCGTCTAGTATGCTTCCAATTACACCACGAAGGCATGCGGAAAGGAAGGAGAATCGCTTTTAACTCTGAGAGGCAAGAAAAGCCAATTAACCTTTTCAGCAAAACTCGTTTTATTTACTACACAAGGTGTTGTAATCAAATTATTTGCGAAATTATTTGAAAGAAATGACCAGTTCTGGTGGTTAGTGTCAGTGGCCACCGCCCACAGAACATATCCCTACAAATGAGCCTCTATGGTACACATGTAAACAGTTTTTCTTTCTCAAACAAAGTGCAACTTTGCATTTGCTGCATTCCCACACTGTTCTTACAAGCTTTTTCTTGGTGCTGCCGAGTGCACATCGTCGTGATGTTGTCTTCGATGGCTCATGCTCATTTTCCTGCAGGCGAATTGCTACATCAACTGCTGGCTTATGTTTCTTGATTGCCATCTAGTGAACTACAAGGGAACTTCAGAAACCATCAGTCTTGAAAACCACTCACACGAGTGAGTAAGACGTTCAATGAAAGTAACCACTGCCCTTCAAAGAGTTAAAGCGCGATTGAGGATCATGGGACCCAATCACCAAACCTTGGTGGTGACGAATTATTGTCCAGCGCCTTTTAGTCGGGCTCCGCTGTAGAATCATTAGGTTCTTTTGGAGCAGGAGATGTGAAAAATGTATAGTGCTCTCACCGGGACTCGGACCTAGACCTCTCGAATACGCTCCGAGCGTGCTACCGTTACACTACGAAGGAGAGAGGAAATGCTTTATAACATCTTAAGCAAAAGCCGAAGTGAGAAGCTATTTGAGCAATTTATTTTCTTCTGTAAACATTGCTTTTGCATTCTACGAAGAGATAAATATCAATTATTAAAACGTTTATCGCACGATTAGCAAAATACAATCTTTGTCTGGAGTTGCTCTGAGACGAAAAGGTTCAGTGAATTTCGATAGACCGTCGAGTCCCGTACGTGCCGAACCCACTGCGCTGCTTTAAGTGCCAACGCTTTGGCCATGCAAAGGCAGCATGCCGAGGAAACTTGGCATGTGCTCGCTGTTCAGCAAGCGGGTACGAAAGTCAGGAATGTGTAGCTGATCCAAAATGTGTAAACTGTCATCTGATCATCCGGCTTACTCACGCAACTGCCCTAAATGGAAAGAAGAAAAAGAAATACAGCATATTAAGATTACAAAGAAAATATCCTATCCTGAAGCTAAGAAACAATTTAGCATGGGTCAGCCAAGAACAAATATCTCCTATTCTCAAGCCACTAAATCATATCGGACAATAAGTACACAAACTTCGCATAGCACACAGAAAAAGACACCTGAATCAAAAACAAATGACAAGGAAAAAAGTTTTCTGCCACCTCCTCTCAAACAGCCAGCAGAAAGTTCAAAAATAAAAACACAAGAAACAGAGAGTTCAAAAAAGAAAATTAAAAGCTCAGAAAGCAGAAGCTGAAGCTGAAGCTCTATAGAAGGGATCTTTTCTGACTTTATTGAATCTGAGATGGAAACAGATGGAGGCAAAGATCTCCCGAGAAATGTTCTGCCTCACAAAACAAAGAAACAACATCGAAGCAATAAACATTCCTAATGGCTACTCTCATCTCGTGGAACTGCCGAGGCTTCTACCAGGGTATTGATGGTATTAAGCAGCTTATTAATAAACATCAACCCGTCTGTATAGCGATACAAGAGACATTCCTCAAACCTGGTAACTTTGAAAAGCTTCGTAGGTACTCAATGATAAGAAAGGATAAGACATTCAGTGAACGCGCAAGTGGTGGTGTCTGTTTGCTTACATCAATCAATTGCCCTGCAAGTGCTCTCCGATTGGATACCCCCCTCCAAGCGGTTGCAGTACAGCTGAACATTCGGACACTGACAACTGTTTGCAGTATCTACATCCCGCCTAATGAGAGCATAGATCAAGGAGACTTGGAGAATTTAATTGCCCAACTACCAGTTCCGTTTTTTCTGATTGGTGATTTCAATGGACACAATCCCTTGTGGGGTAGTAAAGACACAAACCAACGAGGGAAGCAAATTGAACAGCTACTACACGACCACTGTCTCTGTATCCTCAATAGATAGCACAGAAAGTACTTATTTTCATCAGCCAACAAGGACCTTTCATTCGATTGACCTCGCTATTGTTTCTCCACAGCTTTTGCCATTCTGTTCCTTTAATGTCGAGAATTATCCATATAATAGTGATCACTTCCCTATTATCATAAGCATTACAGGTAATGGGAATTTTTCTATCCCTAGAACACCACGGTTTTTGTTGGACAAAACAGACTGGGAATCTTTTTTACATTATGCCCTTTTCACTGAAGAAATAGTGAAGAACGTGCACATTGATCAGGCTGTGAAGATCATTACAGATAAAATTATTGAAGCAGCTGATATATGTATCCCCAAAACGTCGGTAAAACTACCAAAATACTCAAGGCCTTGGTGGAATCATGAATGCCAAGATGCCATTAGAAAACAAAGGAAAGCGTGGAGCATTTTTCCGGCGATATCCCACAGGTTCAAATCTTATAATATTCAAAAGGGATAAAGCAAAAGCTCGGCAGATGCGGAGAAAGAGTCAGAAGAATTTCTGGACCTCGTATGTATCCTCAATTACCTCCTCTACTTCGAGTAAGAAGGTATGGGAGAGAGTCCGAAAAGCGTCCGGTATCTACAAAGATCACACACTCTCTATCTTAAAGATAAGTAGTGAATCAGTTAGTAGTAGAGAAGAAATTGCCAACGCCATTGGACAGGCGTTTTCAGCTGTCTCAAACAGCAGTAACTATCATCCTGAATTCCTTTCTGCAAAAATATGGATCGAAAAACAATCTATTAACTTTAAATCTCCCAATACTGAACCTTATAATCAGGATTTTACTATGCTTGAATTTAAAAGAGCCTTATCGCAGACAAGAAGTTCATGTCCTGGTCCGGATGGTTTTGCCTATTCTATGTTGAAACACCTCCCTTCTAAGTCATTAGCAGCCATCCTCTTTCTTTTTAATAGAGTATGGAAGGAAGAAGTCTTTCCAAATGCCTGGAGAACAGCTTTTGTCATTCCCATTGTTAAACCAGGGAAAGACCCTACCAGTCCGTCAAGTTACCGCCCCATTTGCTCTAACTAGCTGCCTTTGTAAACTCTTTGTAAAGATAGTCAATACTCATCTGGTCTATTCTTTGGAGATAAATAACTATCTTCCCTTATCAGAATGGTTTTAGAAAAGGACGAGCAACTGTCGATAACATCCTACTCTTAGAAACAGGTATACGTAGAGCGTTTGTTAGAAGAAATCACTATGTATCCATATTCTTTGATATAGAGAAAGCCTATGATACCACATGGAGGTACGGTATCCTTCGTGACCTCTATAACAATGGTTTACGAGCAAATATGCCGATATTCATCAAACATTTCCTACAGAATCGGAAGTTTTATGTGAAGATAGGCCCTACACTATCTGATGTGTTCCATCAAGAAGAGGGTGTTCCACAAGGCAGTGTATTAAGTGTCACATTATTTAGTATAAAAATTAACTCTATTTTAAAACAACTGCCTCCAACAGTCCATGGAATGCTGTACGTTGACGACCTGCAAGTCAGCTGTCACGGGGAAGACCTGAATGATATCGAGTGTAAACTGCAGACATCTCTCAATAGAATCATTAAATGGTCACAGGAAAATGGCTTTAGGTTCTCCACTCAAAAGACTGTGTGTGTGCACTTCTGTCGAAAGAAAATTCCTCACCCTGATCCCGAACTATATCTGCAAGATGTGCTGATTCCTGTAGAAAAGGAAATAAAATTCCTAGGAATGATAGTTGACCATAAGCTTACCTTTCTTCCCCATATTACCTATCTAAAAAAGAAATGTTTATAAACTATGAATATCCTGAAAGTACTGTCAAATACTTCTTGGGGTGCTGATCGAAGCTCAATGCTTCTTATATATAGAGCTCTTATTCGTTCGAAACTTGATTATGGATCAGTCATTTATGGATCGGCAAGGCCTTCAGTATTAGCCAAACTTGATCCGATACATCACCAGGCGCTTCGGATATGCACGGGTGCCTATAGAACTTCTCCAGTGGAAAGCTTGTATGTGGAAAGTAACGAGACTTCTCTGCGATTAAGACGTGAAAATCTTTGTTTCAAACACTATTTCAAAGTTTTATCACGAATCGAAACTCCTACGCAGTCGAAATTGCTAAATGACCCATACTCCCGTTTATATCAGGCACGACCCTCATGTGTCCGCTCTTTCGGCTTGCGGATGAGTGATTTAATAGAGGAGTATAATTTGACCGATATAAATGTACAACTGGAGAATTTGTTTGGATTTCCTCCTTGGGAGGATTGGAGAATCCATTCTCTGGACATTTTTCGACACTGGGGTAAATCGCAAACTAACGAAATCATCTACAAGCAGATTTTTTATGAACATAGAAGCAAATATAGGAAGTACATCCCTTTATATACAGACGGATCAAAATCTCAGGATCATGTTGGTGCCGCTTTCGTTACAGAGAAAAATATAGCGGGGTTCCGATTACACACAGCTTGTTCTGTGCTTACTTCTGAGCTTACTGCAATCCATCTGGGTTTGACTTACCTTTCAAAACAACACTACATGAAGTTTATCATCTACACGGACTCCATGAGTGCCCTAATGTCTCTGGAAAATTGCGCTCATCGTTCTCACCCAATTGTAGCCAGAATCCTGAAGTTAAATAATACTCTAAAAAATCGGGGGTACCGGATTCTTTATTCGTGGATTCCTGGGCATGTTGCCATTAAGGGGAACGAGTTGGCGGATATGGCAGCCAAAACTGCGACCACAATGTACAATCCTCAGATTCCATTAGCAGACATAAAAAAGTTTGTCAAAGGCAAAATTCTCAGTAAATGGCAGAGGCAATGGGATGACAAAGTCTATAATAAGCTGAGAAATGTGAAACCCACCATTGAAGCTACCACAATGTGAAACCCACCACTTCTATTAGCCGTGTACGGCTAATAGAAGGGAAGATGTTCTCTTGACTCGACTAAGAATTGGCCATTGTCGACTGACTCATGAGTATCTTCTGAAAGGAAAAGAGAATCCCCGCTGCCCAAACTGTAATGCAAATCTGACAGTGCGTCACATCTTGGTTAGAATGCCAGAGTTTTAATTATTTTCGACTAAAACACTTCAGTTGTTCAGAATTGGATTTAAGAAATTTAATTGGAAAAACTCATCATCGTAATCTGTTTCTGTTTTTAAAAGATATTGGCTTTTATGATAGACTTTAATTTGTTAGCTGTTATTGTAGACTTTAATCGGTTTTTAGTCACCTTTTACCTAAGATAGAAGATTTTACAAATGACTAACTGCACTGTTACCATGTGTCTGGCGCAGATAACCTTTACAGGTTTTGTGCCAAAATTACAAAAATCAATCAAAATCAACCGTCGAATCACTCTTCTGCAGGAAAATATGGATCTCTCCAAAATTTCTCTATAGTATTCTGAATAAAATTGGTATCTTTTTCATTATAGAATTACACGCGCCAAACATTTTTCGATAGAAAGATATGCAGAAGTTTCCTGCTTCCAGCGAGGAAAGGCACTTTAGTCATCTAATTTTGGCTGATAAATATATTTCAAAATAAGAAAAATATCACTTTGATTAGTTAAATTTTTTAATGAAAATACTCTGCGAACGAACTGATCCGAAAGTTTATATAGAAATCCATCTTTTCCATAAAGTCAATCCCTTTACCACATCCTTGCAGTGTCTTCAAATTATGAAAATGGAAACGAATTTTAAGTAATCTTCGAGTCACGATGTCACTAACACTGCTTGATGCCTTTTGGATGAGATTAAAATAGTTAGCTTGGTTTGTTCCTTTTCGTTATTGTCAAACGTTTAACTGATTCCTGGTTCTTGCCCCTTTCAATATTTTTTTAATATTTATATCCCTTTCAAGAATCTTTTCGCATTATATTTATTTCGTCCTGCCATAGATTTATTGTAGGTAGTATGCCAGTCTTCCTTTGTGATAATTAGATTCGAGATGCGTCATATTTAGTTTTGAATAAATATTTAATGGAAACTCCTTTTATGTGCTCTACACACAACGCAGTAATGATGTTTCTTAGCCTTGATACAATGCAGACATCAAAATGTATTATTTCCGGCCCATAAAAGAAAACTCCGGTCATTGTTTCTAAGTCATGAAACTGGGAATGTGAACGTGTGTTTGATGAAGTTCTTCTGCGTAATGAAAGTGCTAGAGGGCTGAAAGCGTGAAGGGAGAAACGATTTAGATTTAATTTATGTAAATAAAAACTATTCCCTAGTAATATTTTAAAGGACAGCTGCTGAAGACAGCATAAAATTTTATGTACCCATTAATTGCTGCAATTATCATCGGCTTTGGGCGTGCAATATTTTGTTTGATGCGTCAGCAGCCAAGGTCAGGCTGGTGGGTATGATATGAAATTTACACTTCAGCGAACTGAATATTATTGCCAATTACAATAGCGAATGACTACACGTTGAAACAATGTTATTCCAAGAATCATCGTTTGGAAATCTGGGGAAATGATTTAATATCGTTTGAAGTCCATTTCATTTGCTCAGTATGTGTTGCATACAATGAAGTCATAATCATAACAGCCTATAACATTGAACAGTATTCGCGACTAGAACCTACAAAGCACCGAGGAAGGTCATATTGATGTTATCCAAATTATGAAATCTTCATTCCTCAGGGGAAAGGTTTAATAATGCAACTTTCCACCCTAATGACGTTAAAAGAAATTATCTGGTCGGCGAGAAATTAACTTCGGTTTTTTAGTGACGGTTCTGTCTGAAATACAACTACATTTTTTCTGTATAAAAAATTAACTTAAGTCAAATATCTTTCATTCTGTTAAATGACCTATTGCCATCCTTCTGTCAACTTCATGTTTTCCCGCTAATGGAACTTCCGTTCTTTATCAGCAAAAAAACTCAACCAAGTGCGATTTGAGGCCATTGTTAATACTGAAATTTTTACCATTTGAGAAGTTTTGTAAACTTTGAAAGATATGATAATCCGATGGTGCAAGGTTGGAGGCTATATGGGGGGATGCCATATCACTTCTGAACGAAGCTCCATTAATAGGTGTCACAATTGTACCAAGAAAAAACAATAGAAAAGAACAAACAATTCGTGTGGCATGCAATCTACCACTATGCAAAAACTGTTTTTACTTCTTATCACACATAAGTTCAGAAAATAAAAATAGTTTCTTTTGTTTTTTCTTTTATGTGACAACAATTTAGTACTAATGGGACACATATGTCTCACCATTACCACCCAGTGGTACATATTTGTCCCAGTCCTCTGGAATCCCCCATTTTGAAATAAAATGTTTAAAATGATATTTCTCAATTCTTTGTGTAATTACCAAGAGTGCATAAACAAATAAAGTCAGTTGAAACAAACAAATTCGTACTGAAAGGGTTAAGCGAAGGGAAATATTTAAACTTTTGTTTCAATATCTTTAAAGAATAGGTTAAGTTTGTGCTCTAAGGATCTTATCACAAACAACCTATGTGCACTCTATTCGTTTCTTTCCAGTTCCTTACTTACATCATCATATCTTTTTTTCCATTCATTATATCCTTACCTGTGGCTGGTAAACTCAGCAATGCAACAAATTCCTCTCTCATTACATTTCCGCAAGCAGATCGAACGAAAACAGCTAACCTTACGTAAAGACGCATCGATGCTTGCATCAAGACATAGTGAAAATATCTCGACGTCATCTGAACCAGATTTTATTAGCTTCGAAATATCTTTACTCATTTTTATTTTCTATCCTTC